>JABWIB010001586.1:16998-27390 GCA_016617825.1 Platyplectrum ornatum | reverse complement strand
GTTGCCATGGGCAACTTCCCCAAATTCGAATTTCACTGCAATCTCCCTGCTTAGTAAATATACCCCCATATGTATCATATGAAATCTTTTGGCTGATTGTCTGAAAAAACACTATTATGCTGATGTGTACCCAGNTTTAGGTGTGAATGCTTATCTGGGCACTTCCCTTACCAGTATCTTAGAAGACCACCCTACTACTAAGCAAATGCCCCTTTTCCAGTATTGTGCCAAGTAGAATATTTGATAGGGGATTTAAAGGTGGAAAATGTGATATTACAAATATCAAATCCTACCTACAGGGCTGGATTAAAGACCACATGGACCTGTGGCTGAACATTTTTGAGGGCCCATTTCAGTGGGTTTGACCAATGTTGTGTGAGCTGGTAAACTATATGTAAGCCCATTCATTCATTAATTACACTTCATCAAACTGTACCCTCCTTTATCACACTTAGTGCATCACCTTGTTGTGCTGCTGTGCAGGAGAGTGTGAGTCTCAGATTCATCCTCATGCATTTCAAAGGAAGGCTGAACATTGGCTGCATGTGCGGGCCTTTTTTCAGATGGAGGCCTGGAGTTATAGTCCCATCCACCCCATTGTTAATCTGGCCCTGCCTACTAATCATTACATACCTGTTTTTTAACATATAGCTTGTTAAAAGGGTGTTATGCCAGCCCTGTAATAAGCCCTTGAGAATGAGAGATTCTCTAAAGAGCTGTCTTCCCCTAAAATCACAGTTGCATCATTCAGCTGCACTGACTGTTAAAGCAATTCCGATAATTAAATAGCAAATGTGACAAATGAATGTCAGACACTGAGATCATAATGCTTAAGTTAATAGGAGTATACCTTTGAAGATCCCCACTGTCATTTATTTGTGACAGTACTGCTGACAAACTTAGACAGTGCTTAGATAATTGTCATGAAGGTCACCCTCTGCTGGATCTTATCTACCTTATCTATCAGGAAGAAGTTCTGATTGCATCCCTATCCTANTATTAACCTGTACTTTAAAGTACCAAAGCATTTTTGGGTGATGTAGAGTGAAAATTAGCTCATGTGTTTGTCTAAAACAAACTTTTTGCTAACTGCAAAAGGATGGGACTGCAGGAATCAGGAAATTGGAAGCGGCAAAGTGCTATTTCACTTTTTCATTGCATACAAGCATTCAAATATGATGAGATTTGCTTCCATATTCATAATACAATTGTATGCTATACTTGTTAACCAATCTAACCCAGTAGACACGCACACACCNTTCATCCCAACTGTCCGATTTTAGCAGGGCATGGGTGAAGTTGGGACTTGTCTGTCCCGATCTCCCCCATCATGTTGGAAGCTATGACACACACACTCACATACACACTGACATAGAAAAAAACAAAACAAAGGGATCACTATTTTTTACAATCAGGGTTCATAATCTATTTCATCACGGGTAATATATGAACACTTTTCTTTCACTTCTCCACTTGGCCATAGCCTTAGATAGACCTTAAACACAAGCCACACAGTACAAAGTCTGCTNATTATGAGAATCCAATTCTGTTATGTTAGAATATGAAGCTTCAATTGAGTCATGTAAATGATTATGTAAATGGTCTATATGCATAACACAGTTCACTNTTGTTTTTGAATGTCCAATTCTCACATGATTGATTTCCTTAACAGTATATTTGGTAATTTATAAATATGAGTTGCAGTTATAGTAGCCAATACAAGTGATGCTAGCTCTGGGCCTCCATTGTCGCTACTCAACTATTTATGGGCACAGCCATATTGGATCAGATACAAGCTCACATTATCAAGACTGTAAAAAGAAACCGAGAGCTTGAATGTGATTGGTTGCTATTTGCAACATCCCCACTTTTCGGGCTCCCTGCTTAGTAAACTTGGCCATGGTCTCCTGCTGACAGCTCTTTAAATAGTTTTTACCGGTCTGGTGTTTAAAAGCAAATCCTTTCAAGTTAAAAAACTGATTTGGATGGAAAGTTAAGTATTCAATCCTTTGGCATGNATTATTAAACAGCAGTGTAACATTGAATTAAATAATTGCCGCCAGTTGCCAGCACAGAACCCCGTACTCTGTAAATAGAGAATTGTGTGCAAATATATGAACTAAAACTAGGTAGCATACCTAAAAACAGTGAGCGATTTTACAAAGGCTTCAGATGCTGGAAAATGTGAATCATATGTACATACCTCCCAACTGCTTGATTCCAGCTGTATAGTGCCATTTCTGGTGACTGTCCTGCCTGTCCTGTAGTTTGTTCTGATAATTATACTGTAGATGACCAAATAGGCAACTGAAGATTTTCTGACCAATGCCAGCCTTCATCATCACTATTTTATTACTAATACAGTTTACTGATTATTAGTTCTGAATGTAGACAATATTAATTCCCTCATTCAGACTGCGAAGTACTTATCTGCAAACTCCAGAGTCATTCTCTAA
Source organism: Platyplectrum ornatum (assembly GCA_016617825.1). NCBI lineage: Eukaryota > Metazoa > Chordata > Amphibia > Anura > Limnodynastidae > Platyplectrum > Platyplectrum ornatum. The sequence continues at coordinate 24,934 of JABWIB010001586.1, read as the reverse complement.
ACTAAACGTAAATCCTGTTCCCCACTCTTTTCTTTAAACTGGCTTGCCTAATATCTCTGAAGGTTATGGGGCTAATCCGGAGGCGCGTCAACACCTTTATTAAAGGCAAAACAGGTGCAAGGGTACAAACACATCGCAATGTCAAGGGGTGCTAAAGAATTTTAATTCTATTGCANGCAGAAAAGACACATTTGCTTTTGCACATAGAAGGTATAAACTGCATATGTTCCATTTGTGAATTACAGTTGAGCGAGGAATTATTGATGTCTCGGGGGACTGTTAGTTTTTACATTACTCTTATGTTATGTACATCTTCCTTTCTGATATATATATATATATATATATATATATATATATAAGAGAGCGAGAGAGAGAGAGAGAGAGGTTAGGAGATAGATAACATAAGAGGAATACCACCTACACCAGGGCTAGAAGTGGGGGTGTAGACTGGGATATATTGTCACTTCTCCAACTGGCTTAATTGAAAAACTATAAATCTCCATTATCTCTAATTATTTTCTGTGTTTCCATGACGCCTCTTCTAATTGTCTATACCCCCACTTCTACATATCCACTGACCTACACTATACAGTGTAACAGGGATGAGGTAAGGATTTGATGACAGAAATGATTAATCTCTCTGTTTGGTTGTATATTTTTGAAATGTTATATAAAAAGGATTCGGGATGGATAAAATCAAGAAAGTTCTGAGATAACCCTACACTATCCTATTTAAAGACCCAGTATTAGTACTAATACTCTATAAAGCTAATAGCCTCATCAAAGGTCAATAAAGGAAATTCTGACATCAACCAATATAAGATTGCGCCCATGTAGAAAATGCAATGTCTGCACATTAAAACACACTTCATGGGCTCAGGTGGCAAACAAATAGTCAAGACAACAAAGGGCATGTAATACCACTTTTATTTTCTTATTACTCGCTGAGGCTATATGTAGGGAAAACAAGGCAAGCCAAGATCTACACTACTTAAGGAGTAGTGTAAAAAGTCCCCGTTTCCCAAGACATTTCACAAATAAACACAACTCCAAAGCAGCAAATGTACTCGTGCGTGTCATTTTAGAGAAAGGAGAACTATCTGGGGAGTCCAGAAGGACACAATTAACCTGAAGATTCAGATAATCTTTTATAATTCTATTTTAAAGTAGCAGCACTTTTATCTTGCTGTGAGAATAAAATGACTCTTTTATACTGCACTTGCCAGGGCGTTTGTGCCTGGTGTTTGGATTTGTTTTCAAGATCTATCTTTGGCCTGTGGCCACTCGGAGAAGGTCTTATTGTGACACGTGAAAGAAAATTCTGATTAGCTGCCCTCTATTATTTCCATAGTGGGCATACTGAAATTAGCGCGTGAACCCTGCGTGCATGTGTGCGTAGGTGTGCGTCATTAGACAAGTATTGCATATAATTATATCATGATTATAGAAGCACATTTCATCATATCTGAATGCTCGGGACCACTTTACCAAGGCTCTATGTGAAAAGGGAAAGACAATCCCTTTATTTATTCTAGAGAATGTATATTAAAATGATCACGTGCTACCTGCAGGCTCTTCTTTACTTGTCTTTTTTCCTGTTCCTGGCTTGACATCAGGATCAATAAAGGAGCTGCCAAATTGAGTGATTGATAGAGACTCTATAAACATTATACTAGGAAATTTGTTTGTTTTTTTCTTCACCAATCACTGTCTAAATTACCGTTATGGTACCCTGTTAATTGATTTTGAGGTTAAGGGCAATATACGCGCATATATATATATATATATATATATATATATATATATATATATTAACATAAAACTATTTTCCCTACCCCCATAAAAGCCCATTATGGGGGTTCTAATTTTATTTTATTATTAAAGTTTTACAATTGCAGTAAGTTTATAGCTAAAGCTGGGCACTTACTAGAAGGATGATCATTCTATTGCAGACACAGGCAAACTGCATCTCTCCAGGTGTTGTCAAACTACAAGTCCCAGCATGTATTGTCAGGTATTAACTATGTCTATGCAGTTAAAGCATGCTGGGAATTGTAGTTTGACTATACCTGGAGTGCCACAGTTTGCCTAACCCTGTTCTAGTGTATAGTGCCGATAGCGGATGGTTTCGACANGGCAAAATTGCACATTATTGGCACCAATGGCACTGGAGCGATCATCGTTCTACTGAGTGCCCAGCTTTACAACCCATTTTCCCTCTGCAAGACCACAATGTAAGCACACAGAGAGATCAAAGAGCAAAGTGTTATTGTCTTGTACACTATACAGTGCCATATTCAAACAACAATACACACTGCACACTACTACAGTTGCTCCATACAACAAAAAAAGCCCTAATAAAGGGTAATGAATAAAAGATATAGCACAGCTATAGCTAGCAACCTTTCTCCTCAACTCCCCTATCTGAAATGGCTGCCAGATTTCAGGGGAGTGCCTTGTGTAGAATCCAAAGCACACACAAATTACAAGAACCGATATTTCCAGGAAAATTGCATTTTGCCTCAAATTGGAACCTGAATTTGGCATAAGGAAACAAGTCCAGCCCCAGTTTTGCTTGAAACCGCAAAATTCAGACATGTATTTGTTTTTATACATGTGACTTTCTGAGGCTTAAAGCTAAAACCTTCTGTAAAGCAGTGAATTAACTTAGTAGATAAATGTGGCAATTACAGCTATGGTAAGTGCAGAAGGGGTCCACATGTTTTACATTCAAACCCTATGGCGTAAGAATGACCANAACCCAATGTACTGTGGATGGCTTCCTCTGTCGTGAAGTAAAGTTGTGTATATGTTGTTTTTATGTGGTATTAGATGAAATGTAAATATTTTCTTGATTAATTAATATAATTTTCATTAATGTTTATGAAAATATTTTTAGATAAAATGATAAAGGCCTTCTCCTTGTTTTATCCATATTTTAAAACATATTTTTTTTCATTGTTGCTACACATAGAATATGTTTTATTTATCTGTATTGTATAGTAACTTTGCTATTTTACAGCATGTGAGCTTCTGAAGTACCATAGTATAACAAGTATAAATAATTGAATGAATGCCATTTGTACTTGGTAGTAGACATTGTAATTACAGTATGTGTCATAGATACTATACAACAATCAACCTGAAATAGAAACAAATAAAAGTTCCTTCTGGTTGCTATCTTACATTAAGGCTCTATTGTAACAGAAGTCTATATACTTACCTGTTCTCTATGTTGTGATAGGTGATCAAACTAACATTTGAAGAGTTTGAGCTGGAAAGAGGGTATGACACTCTCACAGTAGGCGATGGCGGAAAGGTGGAGGACCAAAAATCGGTACTCTATGTGTAAGTAAATTTATTTACACCGGTATTCATCTGTCAAGACATTGTTACTATGTGCTTTAGCCCATTCATTTATGTGTAGGTCAATGAATCCTTTCTTACAGAATACTCACACTGACCTACAAAGCCCTCACTCTTCCTATGACTATCATGTAGTCACCATAACATTTCTCTACCACACCTCATTAGCCATTCACATATCACTCAAATACTTAAATATGACTTATTTAAAGGTATAGTTTTCTCTTATTAAAACATACCCTGATCATAATACACTGGTCCACAATCTCTGTCTTTCTTCCATCCATGTGTGAATTTATTTGTCCCACTGTTACTTATGCTCTGACTTCTACGCTATTGATGCAGAATACTTTGGTGTAATAGATAGTTCTAAAAATACTTTAGATCAGGGCTCGAAGTAGGGGTGTATACNGGGGTATGTCATACCGNCACTTCTTCTGATAATATAATTGAAAAATTACAAATCTCCATTGTCTCCTATTATATTTAGTGTTACCATACCGCCACTTCAAAATCTCCATACCCCTCTTCTAAATTTCCACTTCGACCACTGCTTTAGATTATATAAAAACGAAATACTCTGCCCTATGTCTTATAGGACTGTAGCTCTGTTGATATGTAAGGAGGGTAGGCTCTTTATAAATCTGAATCACAGATATAATATTTAATTCAATTAAAGAAGGCGATAATTATTGATTAAGAAAATTAGTAACACTTACTTTAATGTTACTCTTTAGTTGCCTTCCCTTCTTAGTACTCCATTCTGACCATTACTATAAAAGGCTTTCTTAAAATTGATGTTCCATAAAATGCGATACCATTAGAAAATGGTAAATTATTATTCGGTAGGCACCGCTGAATACACGTTACTTGTAAATTAAAAACAATTACAGCCGGGCCTATGAATAATANAAGGCGCTATTGTACACCGAGAAAGATGAGCAGAGCGGATGAACCAGTGTGTAAGCCGCAATAAGAACTGACTATGGGGGGTGGTATTGGGATGAATAAACATNCAGCTTCCTTCTGCCGTTTCATGGAGTCAGATGCACTATAGAGGGTAGTAACTCTTGTCACACTATAGTAGGCTGCACCCACTCCCATAACTCCAATAAATCCTGCTTAGAAACCCTTTTGAACATATTATTTAGGAGTGAGGAATTCTTATGGATATTGTGGACTTGCCCTAGATGGTGTAATCAGTGTACAGTAATACTGCCAATTGTTCTAGATGCCAAATGTATTCTAATGTAAAAGCAAAGTAAACATTGCCAAATAAATGACCTAGGCTATTGTTACAGATATTTTCATTTGTTTGTTTTAAGTGGTAATAAACATACTTTGCTTTCCTGATTTATAATAGACTGACTGGATCCAATGTTCCAGATCTTATAGTGAGCTCCAATCACCAGATGTGGCTACTCTTCAGGACTGACTCCTCTGGCAGTAACTCAGGTTTCAAGGCTTCTTATGAAGGTGAGCGTGTCTCTCTTATATATAAATTATCTTTAAACCATACAAATGCCATGCCTGACAATACTAGGAAGCTTTCTGTTTAATGGCATAATAGCATTGATCTCCATAATATATGGGCATAACAGTCTTTCGCTAAACCTCTCTCTCAAAAAACAGGTGACAAATGACTAATTATTTTGCCAATTATACCCCATTCACATTACCAGCCTGGAAAAAGCTGGCTTAAGAGCCAGTGTGTAGAGCTGGGGAAAAAAAAAAAGCAGGGTCTGCACTGTTCACATTGAACCCTGCTTTTTGCTACCAGTACACATCATTATTCAGATAATGTGCTGTGATTGTTTGTTTGCATGAGGGGAGGAGGGAGAGACAGACAGTGTTGTGCTGGAAATAGCTGACTGTGACAAACACAATAGGAGAGGAAAGCCAGCTATGTACTGTTCACACTGACTGAAAAAGACGGATAGGAGGGCCAAACTCCTTCTAAAAAGCAGGCTCTGAACACCAGCTTTCAGTAGCTGGCTTTTTGTTAGAGCGTTCACACTGAGTTTAGAAGCTGGCTTTTTCACTGCAGCCGGCTTTTTCAGCAAAAAAGACAGCTAATTTTAGGTAATGTGAACGGGTATAAGTCTGTTTTTGCAGTCCAAAATGGTGTTGCTCAGATTTACACTTACACTTGTTTTGTCCTTACTCCCATGGAAATGGAAAAGAATAGTCGCATTTCTGTATATGTGTACGTCTTAAATGACTTCTATGGTTTGCAGGTACTATTTTTCTACCATAATATGTTCTTGTTGTATGATCAGGTTAAGTACATATATCTTTTTAATAGTATACAATTAGTAATGGTTTCTTTATGTACAAAGAAACATAAAATAATTTTACACTCTGGAGAATGTGAACTCAAATCTGATTGGTTGCCATGGGCAACTTCCCCAAATTCGAATTTCACTGCAATCTCCCTGCTTAGTAAATATACCCCATTGTGTCATTTTACGAAGATGCTGACAAACTCATAGAATGTGTGTTTGCCAGAGACCAACAAGGCTCATACAATAATAATATCTTCAGTGCTTACTGGGAAAGGCTGAAGAAATACTGGGCTCCAGGATTTCTTCACTGCCCTCGAATTTATCTCAATTTATTTAGGATCCCACATTCTAATCAGGATTAATTCTGTTTTACCCTCCGATCCGTTTGATTCGTGGTAAATGTGAAAGGCAGCCCTAATTAATCCACCCTCTGTGACTGTCTGAGCTCCTTGAATTTATTTTATTATTTTTTTGTAGTTTGAGTTACTAATCTCCTGTAACCAGATTGTAGGGAGGGGACGAGCCACTGGCATTTCCTAGGCTTAGAACTTAATTCCTCAGATGTTCTTTTAATCTTGGATATAAAACAAATATAAAAGGCGCCGATAATTAAGGACTGTCTCTTAATTCATAGCTCACCGTGTCAAATTCTTTCCCTGTACAGTATTGAGAGCAAGAATGGAGTTCCCATAGACACGAATTTAAATGCCATCTCTTAAAGGAACACTACACGACAAATGCCCATGAATGTTCTGGAATGATCTTTTTTGTTCGTTTTTATATTTGCCTGTCTCGCTGATTAAATGAATGGTATTGTCATATGTTAGCACGTCACTCTTCAATTATTTCGCATTGAATGAAAGATTTCTCAGTGGTGTTCCTTGTTCATATAAAGGTTTTTTTTTTTCTCTGTTTTAGACAGATTAGTATTATAGTAGCCTCCCCATATGCATTCCCCATAATAACTGGAGGAACTGGGAAGTCTATAGGGAGATCGCTGGGATTTTAGCAATAATGCCATCTTCGCCAATCCTGCAAGTGCTGCAATTTACTAGTGGCTATCAATTTAACATATTTGAAACGTAAATGACAGATCTAATATACAAACTGTCAAATCAATGTAGGAATGTAATGTAACATAGATTTCTCCTATTCTCCTGTCTCTTCGTCATCAGCATCACCACCGCCACATGCATCTCTCTAACTGTGTAATTCTAGTTCATCCAAATAGCACCCCAGTCCACTTGCTTTAAGCTCTGTTGTTTCCTAAGTGCCTGACCCACCTAATGGATGTTTTGCTGAATATTTAAAGGGCATTTCTGCCTAATGCATTTCCCCAACTCATCCTCTCTTCACTTTCCAATTCTCTCCCTGCTGATGGCTGGTGTTGAACTCTGCTAACAGAGCAGATTAATGGACTGCAGGACAGAAATGATGTGCGTAGCACAGTCACTGCAAATTACTGGTTGGGGGAAGGTTTCTCTAAGTGTATTTGATGTAGGAAATAAAATATTATTTTTTATAAACAAACAGCTCACAGCATGACAAAATGTAAGTGTTGTTGGGCTTCCTAAGTTTTTTTTACTATACTTTTACATTAGTTCTATTATTATTTAAAAGCTGCAGCCCATGCACTATAGAACTAAGCTGTGCATGTCCCCCATTTTCTAGGAAACTATTGAAAAACAAAAGATAAAGTTTAACCCAGCTATACTGAAACTTAGATGCTGGCAACTTTACTTTGTGCTGTCAAAAGCTTAGTTTACTGCCACCTACTGCACACAGCTACATTGTACAGCTCAGTATGCTGTGTGCATTGCATTCCATATTTTAGATCTGTTTTAATATACATAATATATATATTAATATATACAAGGGAAAAATACTTTTTTCATAATGACTGTGGACACGTTATTTACATTTTCACAATGTAAAATATATATCAAGCTGAGATGTTTCTTACCCTGTGAATGACAGTGAGCAGCATGTATTGGACGGCTGGGCTGGTGTCACAGGGAGACTAATTGAAAAAAGCAGTTTTAAGCTGACAGTCCAATAAGCGACTCAATGGTTACTTTTATTCAGCAGACTACCATTTATGACTGTACCGTTGCAGACTTTTTTTTCTCTAATGTGATTACCTTGACAACCACAGTAACATTGTTCATACTAGATAGACTTTAAAGCACATTTTCACAGTTTAATGCTTGTTTCACTTTCTGAATCTTCAAAAATCAATAATGACTGCATTACACCTTTATTTTAGTTGGATGAGAGGCTAGCTT
>JABWIB010001585.1:37740-67749 GCA_016617825.1 Platyplectrum ornatum | reverse complement strand
TATATATATATATATATATATATATATATATATATATATATATATATATATGTATATATATGTGTGTGTATATATATATATGTGCCAGCCCGCCCCTGACCTCTCCCAATCCTTTTCTGTCACCAACATAACATGAAATGGCCTCTGGTATATTATGACAGAACCCAGCGATACAAAAGTAGTAAAAGTCGTCTTTGTGAATCGGGCTGATTCAGTTGTCTGCAAAGACAGAAAAATGTGACTGTGAACACAGCTGGACAACATCTCTACTTTTTCAGTCCTGCAAATTAGTGAATAAAGGCCCTTTTGTTGCAAGTGGTGATTAGGACCTCGCTCTGTACTTTAGACAGTGAATTAAATGGGGTACAGCTGTATCAGTGACCCAATTGCAAGTTATGGGAGGGCAAGGTTGCACCCTTGTCATGAATGTTGATAACAATAAGAACTAAATGTAAATAAATGAATTCATACTTTTGTATACTTTACAGCCCCCTTTGGGAAATGGTACAAGATGGGATTGATTTAAAGAGCATACAGTGGACACAGCACTGAGGATGAAGAACTACACAGGATTGGCACTTATAGACTTCATGTTCTACAATTTAGCCTCATGGCTTCTGTTACACCCGGTACTTCTATAGCACTTGCTTTAGCCTTAGAAGTCAATAACCTTCCCCACACACATTACCTTGCTGATTTTGGGCTGGCTTTTTTCCTTCTGCAGAATAAAACTCGGGCACGACTGAAATCTATTCTCTGTATAATTAGAAAACTGCTCAAAAAAATAGAAAAGTAAGCAGTGGTCTTGTAAAACGGATTACGCCTTTTTATTCCAGTAATATATTTTCCTTGACACTAAATGTCTGTTTGCACTGCAAAAATCCACTATAGGAACCAACATTTTCCTTAATATTCGGGCAAAGATAATTTATTGTGAACCCTTTCAATTGTATGCCAAGGAATATTTTGTTATAGTTCCTTTGCAATATACAGCTGTCATGTGGCTGGCCTTACAATTTCCTACTGTTATACTGACTAATGCATTGCCTTAGTATATGTAACCTAAGGGACAGGATAGAATTTGTTTGCTATGCATTCTTATTTAAAACGCAAAGGAGTGATTTTGTTTTCTTGCTATACCTTATTAAACATATATTATTCGAATGTCATCATTACTGATGTATTGGATTTGTCTAATGCCAATGATATAAAATAGTGTTGGGCATTTTATTTTCACTATATTTAAAAAAAACCAAAACCACATTTATTGAATTTTGTCCATTTATTGTAAGAGTTGTTCATTTTTACTGCCTTTGTTTTTGATTACTAATTGTGCCCCCACACACCAGATATTACATTGATTATACGCACAAGGACACACCACTGTGTGCTCCATACTTCTTATGTAATGCTATGGTGTGTGAGCGCGTCTGTTCTTTCTGATTTTTATTTCCTCTCATGTCTGAAGCTTGTGACTTCTGTTAGCAGTTTCAAAACAGAAAAGTGTCGGACAAGTCATGGGATTCTCCAAAGCAAATTCATGTACAATGTATGGTTTTGTAAAGATCCAGTTATATATGACATATTGCAAATAAAAGGTTCAAACTTTATTTTGTTGACCATTGTTGCAAGTAGGTAGAGACAAAATGAATAAATAACAAAGCAGTTATATATATTTCTATTTTAATGATGGTCGCTCATCATTTGTTATGATAAAAAAAGATTGTATCTTTTAATTTGTCATTACAATCAAAATCCACACCTTACGATCACTGGGTGATTTGTTATGTTTGTTTATCATCAGTAGTCAGCAAAGTTCCTATTTAGGGAAAAAAAAATCAGTAATGGTATTGTCTACCACATAATGACATTTAGTATAAAATAATAAAGGAGACATTGTAATGTAATACGCTTACGATCGAGTAGGACTAAATAATAAATGCGTTATATTAACACGTAATTCTCTAACTGTACAGACTGGTTAGGGAAATAGGAAGGAACATGGTTTGGGTATATCGTGTAAGACATGTTGCACAGGTAAGATACTGTTGATGGGGGGGTCTGAGGCATTGGGACAGATGACTGCACAACAGTACATGCACAGTGAGCATAGCACATAGCTCACCTCTGGTAGAGCCATGGGATATAACATAATAACACATTTGTTTCTGTAGTTGTCTAATATAAGGTGTGACTGTAGACAGAGGCCCCCTCTATAGGTTCTCCATTCATGCATCTATATAAAGTGTATCTATCATTAAACTGAATATATATTTGTCTTATTCATTAAAAAACCACAACATATTTTTGTTATGAGTAGTACTATATATTCTGTACTAGTTGAAGTACATCGTATCCAATTGGTAATGTGCAGTATTGGCAAATTATTTGGTAAATAGACCAAAAATGTCGTTTGTGAGGTGGCTGTTTATAAATACCTCCCTTCTGACAATGGATTTATATACAACACTCAGCAATCCTACGTGTGCTACGAGTGCCTTGTGCTGTTTTCATCTATGTGGCTCCTCATCTGCCCCCCCCTATACTATCCTATGTATTCTACCTCTATTATACGCGGTCCGAGCCTTCACCCCGGTTCACCCCCTGGTCTAATAGCTTCGTATTTATACCAAGTAACTATGTAAGATTTAGCATAAAACCCCACACACTTTAGTTTATATAGCTTCATATACTTTATTATGCTGCTGGTAAACAAAATATATTTACATTTGGTAAACAAAATATAAAACAGGGTTGCCGTCTTTTTTTCCTCCCTCCCGGGAGAAATCAGGAGTCTGAAGCATGGTGGTGTGGCGGAGGGCGTGATTTGGGCAACACATTCATACTTTTACCCGCTCCCCATAGTAACGATCGGGGCATGTTTACATTATTGAGTCACTGCCTTCTTCAGCCCAGGTCCTGAAATATTCGGTGAAATGCCCAAAAGTTGTAAACTGTTTCCATTTATTATTATTATTATTATGAATAAAATCAGTATAGTAATGTGGAAACACTAAGGGTCTCTGGGCCAGCATAGTAAGGGTCTTGTGTGTTGTTATGACTGTACAGAGCGCCATAAACAAGCAGCGCGTGACCCCGCTACTATGCGCGTCCCCGGGCAGGCGCCATTCCGAGTGGCTCTCTCCAGACGCGCTTATGGCGCGGAGGCCCCTCCCCGTGACGTCACACGACCGTGCGGCCGCCATTTTCTGCGGCTGCTCCTGACGGAAGGAGCGTTAATAAAATAAATCCCGCAGCGGGCGCGGAGGAGACCGAGAGGGGAGCCCGGGGGTCTCGCCTTCCCCCCTTCTGCGTAGTGTCTTTCTTTTCTTTCAGTAGAACAGATTGCAGCGGTAAGAGCCGGCAGGATGATAATGTGAAGGAGGAGGAGGAGGGGGATAAAGGAAGGGGGGGAGCAGGCCCATGGAGGGGCACAGGGCTTTATTTACTAGCTGCATGTATTTACCACAAATGTGTTGTCCATAAGTGAGCGCACCCTAGCCATAGCCCAGCATTACCAGCGCCTTCCTCTATAACCTGCTATCAGTATGTGGGGGCTGCAGCCATGGGACAAAAGCAGCCCCCTCCCCCAATGTCTGGTGGCTATACAGGCTATTCTGCGCCTTGTAGTGTCACACCAGCTCAGCATTGCTGTATCATGTGTCTCATAGATCATGACATGGGGCTGTGGTAACATATATGAATATAATGTATACAGAGCCCTCCTGTGTGCATTGCCCATAGTGGTGTGGGCATGCAGCTGTGATTATGTGTATTGTATATTCTCTTAGCTCAGGTTTATGTGTGTGCACTTGCATGATGATTTATATAGGAATGGCTACAGACACTAGTTTTGCCATTGAGGGTAATTGTATTGTATTTACCTCTTGCTGATGGGTGGAGAAGCTGTAATGTCTCCATCCTGCTCACCCCTGTCGGTGTGGTTCAGATATATTGGGTTTGACTCTTTCCTCAGGGTGCATCTAATGTTGTGTCTAGGCTCATGTCCTAGCAATCTGCATGTGTCCTTTCTACTGTAATGCTTTGTGCACCTCATTCAGCGACTCAGGAAAACACATCTTGTACATGACTATTGATGCTTTCCCTTCATTGTAAAAAGATTTCTCCAGGTGACTTCTCTTTTGTAGCGTTAGTGACCTGGTTGTGTTTTGTAAATACTTCTGTGAGTTGCTTTGTTTAGTGGCGCCTTGTGATCATTCGCTGCTTGGTATGATGATTCTCAGTGCTATGTGCGAAATATTGTCCTGTTCATATTCATTGTATAGCCAGCTGAAGACATTGGCTGTGTATAAAGAAATCGCTTTTCTCATGATGCAGCTATGAATATCTTCTGATGAATCTGATGTTTTATGTGTTCAGGTTAATACATATCATGTGCTAATCCTCTAGAATTACTTTGCAGCCAATACACTGATTTATTGTTGGTGAAATGATTATTTTGCGTGTGTGAAGGCTGGAAGCTGAGACTTGGTTCTGTGTTACAGACAGAATACAGTGACATCTTTTTACATTTACACTTTTTCTTTTAAGCATTATTTAGATTCTGGATATTTTAGGTCATGTTTGTTGTTTGCCGTTGATGTGTTGGGGTCTTTGAATCCCTCATGGGTTTCTTTGCATTCCCTATATTCTTTGTACCTGTGTTGACTGATATACACAAGCCTGTGTGTATATATTTATTACATAAAACCAAAAAGTAACGCGCACTGAGTAGGATTATTAATCAGTACATATGTGGGTTAAATGACCGCCATTATCTTATGGTCTCCCTATTATCTGCATATGGTTCTGCTAACAATTCTTGTAAACAAATGTTAAGTGGACACTTGCGGTTTATGCTCTATGGTGTGTATTTGATGGCATACAGTTTACACTTGTTTAAATGCAATATTTATTTTCTTATGTTTTGTTTTTTTAATGGTTTTCAATGAATGATGAGCGGTTTTTAAATGTGGGCTTCTATCCATAATGTATAAGTGTAATATACACACATACAAGTTTGCAATGTATATGGAAAATATTGGTCAAACAGACTAATAACATTCTGAGTTACTGGTTGTCCCCAGTCGTATGAAATCTGCTGTTTAACTGAATCCTTAGTACAGATTTTAATATACCAATGTTTTTTTTCCTTCTGGTTACGTCTGATTTTATTCTTAGGAATATATGCACTATGGGCAGATTGTACATATGGTAACTGTGTTTCTGTTCAGGTCTCCAGTAGTGTTGGGTTTTGTTTTTTTTCCTTCAGGTTATTGTGCAATAAAAAGATAACATTTTTGTCTCATTCATACTTGTTTGGGTTTTTCACCGGAAGTATTTGTAGGATATGAAGGACGTGATCTTGGTCATTTTGGCCACAGGAGGCAAATGTAACATTTTTTCCTCTTAATGTTTGCTGGATTGCGATGTGCTTCTTTTCTCTAATGACTTAATTTTCATGTTTTGCCTTTAATTCATTTTTTTTACAGTATTTAAAGATTTTTTTAATTGATTGCCTACAGGATTGACTGGCTTCAACCTAATAAAGGAAACATATTCTGATATATTTCAGGTAAGGAATTGGTTTTAATGTGTTATAATACACTTTCATATGCTATGCATTGCACCTTACATATCCTACTTCATGCAGAGAAACAGCACAATCAAAAATGTATTATCCTGAGTGTATATTCTGCTACAATAATATCCATCGTTATATATGATATATAAGCATTAATATTTAATGCTTAAATGTGATTAGAACACACAAAGCAAAGTTTCTTTTTGGACATGAGGTGGTTTGTTCGGCAGTGAATGTGTTTAGATAACTGAGCCCTGTGTGAAATTATATTGATCAGGCACCCAGTGTAATCTATTTTTAAACTGCTGTACCTGAATGAGCTTCATATATTAGGGGAGGGAGCGTTGGAATAGCTGTGGTCACTATAGGGAAGTAACTCTGGATCCTGTTGATGATAGTCACTGGCTGCGATGATACTTTCAGAGGTTTCTGTAGTACAATGTTGCAGGCATTTAATGAGACATTGTCACTAAAGTCTAATGTGTATCTTATCATTCACAATATATCAAAGCTATTGAAATAAAGCTAATGGATGTAAAAAATAAAAATGTCAATTTGTTGGCACAGGCATACAATCCATGAGCTTTGTACCCTCCTACATACAAATCTTTCATACTTTACCCCTATGTTAAAAATATCCATAAACAACTGATATTATTGCAAATCCACTGCACCTCGTATCCATCCCAGCTCCAGGTATGATGCCTTTTATTCAGTGAATAGATAATAGTGTTATCTGGGCCAGTGAGAGTCTGTATTTTCTCAAATGCTGATATTTGTTAACCTGCCATGTATGTCTATGAGCTTATGACTGTTATGACTGCTAGTTTAAGAGATGTTTATTAAGTTGAATGTGTGACTTTACTATGTAATGGCTAAACACAATACTTTTTTGATGTTCTAGGTTGAAAGCATGCTACTGTTAAACAATGTGTTTTTACATAGAAACTAGGTTATGGCATTCTTTTTATAGTGTCGCTATGTCTACATAAAGTGACCGCATACATATATAAACCTAAATACTCTGCTTCATAGAAATGTCCCCTGTCCCAAGAACAATCCAAAATATAAGATTTTGCAGCCAAAAATCAGCTTATTAAATCTATTAAAACATATTGAACCGCTTTCAGACTTCCAGAGTATTCAAAGGATCACAGTTGTATCCAGATTCCCATGTGGACCATGGACACTACTCTCCTTGCTGTAGACCCTGCGATTCATCCTGATGTTTGGATTGGACATACACGTGTTCTTTGGGAGTCTGAATATGGTTTATAATTCCTTTCCTCCTGGGATTAGCGTGTTACTAGTAAATAATTACACACCACACATGTTAAAAAAAAAAGTCTGTATGATTAATACTTTTATGCCTTATGGTATTGGTGTCATACATTTGTTAAGCACATATAAAATTATCTTTTATAGGATTGATAGAAGCTGTTGCGTTTTATTAACAAATCTTTTTTAATAAGTTCTGTAGCTTAATGTTTACCCCCCCCCATCCTTTTTACCTTTTAATAAATTAAGTCTTAGGTGCTTGTGTAATCTGTTTAGAGATCAGTGTCCTCCATTAGGAGAGTCCCTGTATCTATTTCCCCTCATTGAGGCATACATATTCAGTACACAGGTTCAGGTGTAGACTTTCACTCTCATGACTAAAGCTGGCCATACACCAGAAAGATAATCTTTCCAATCAACAGATAAATGACCCTCACAGCAGAAATCTGTTAGATGTGCACTCATTAAATGCATGTTTTGTGAGTACACATGTAACAGATTTCTGCTGTGAGGGTCATTTATCTGTTGATTGGAAAGATTATCTTTCTAGTGTATGGCCAGCTTTACACTCTCCTGGGCAAAACCATGTTGAATTGCAGGGGAGGTAAATGTCATTAGTTGCAATCAGTATTACAGGTGAGAGATGATGTTTCCAGCCCAAGTNTAATAACAGTGTAACAGTAACGCTGGTCAGTATCTGTGTGCAACATGCAAAAATAAAGTATTCTCCCTGCATACACACACTGACATTCATTTTACCTCCCCTGCAATTCACCATGGTTTTGCCCATGAGAGTGTAACTCATGAGTGTAAGTCATGAGAGTGAAAAGCTGAATCCAGCCCATTGTGAGCAGGGTATTAGGTTCTTACATTCTTCACATTATTATTATTATTTTCTTTGTTTACCAGTAATGTTTGTTTATATTCTGCTTCATTGTATATTGTTCTCTAATGTTTTGCCATTATTTACGATGTGCTATGTTGCACAATAATCTTCTTGTTTTGAGTTAGATAATGCTGGGGATGAAGGTAGTGTTTATAAACCTTGTCTGATTTGGACGTTGCCTCTTTTCATCTGCAGGTGTGTGTTGTTTCAGAGCAGCATGGCTGTGGTCATCCGCTTGCAAGGTCTGCCCATAGTGGCTGGGACCATGGACATTCGTCACTTCTTCTCTGGACTGACCATTCCTGATGGTGGCGTGCATATTGTAGGGGGTGAGCAGGGTGAGGCTTTCATCGTTTTTGCCACCGATGAAGATGCACGACTTGGTATGATGCGCACTGGTGGCACAATCAAAGGGTCCAAGGTCTCGCTGTTGCTGAGCAGTAAGACTGAGATGCAGAACATGATTGAACTTAGCCGTAGGCGTTTTGAGACGGCGAATATTGATATTCCACCTGCGAATTCTAATCGCCCTGGGCCACCACCAAATCCGACCATGAGCGGTAGCTCTGTGATGAGCCGGGTTACCATGGCAACAACTGTACCCAATTTTAGCAACCCCTCCTCTAGTGCAGTGTCTACTGTAACCTCTGTAATGGATAGTGGTAAAAATGTCACAACGTTTTCTACAGCCAATATTGGAAATGCTCCACCAAGCCTAGGTGCCACCTTCTGCAATCCATCCTTTTCTTCTACTCCCCAAATGACCAACGTTACCCCACAGCTGCCTGCTGGGCCACCACCTCCAATCCCCCCATTGCCAACAATACAATCCATACCGCCCATGCCTTCCATACCCCCTATGCCTGTACCCCCTCCTGTGTCTGCATTACCACCAGTTCCACCTGTTCCCCCTATACCCCCTGTTCCTCCTGTACCACCAATGAATCCTCTCCCTCCAATTTCTGGATTGCCACCCCTGAACGCACCACCTGTAGGCCCCTTGCAAGCTGGCATTAACGGCTCTGGCTCACAAATGAACACCAATATAACCCCTCTGTTTCTTGGCCCAGTAAATCCAATGCCATTAAACTCTCAAAACTCAATGAAACCGCCACCACCACCTCTAAACCATGACGACCCGTATGTGTCGCTTCATGGCTTGCCTCACCCTGTGTCCGAGGGTGACGTCAAGGACTTCCTTCATGGCTTACGTTTAGATGGTGTTCTTATTTTGAAAGATCCAATGGGGCGCCCCACAGGTAGTGCAATAGTAAAGCTCCTTACACCCCATGACACTTTTGAAGCCTTGAAGCGTAATAGAATGCTAATGGGCCAAAGGTTTATTGAAGTCACTCCAGCATCTGAGAGACAGTGGGTAGTATCCGGTGGGCATATGATAAAACACAACCTAGGCCACCACGGCCCCCCTCATTTGATGCAGCTGCCCATCATGCCCAGGTCCAAATCTCCCATGCCCCGCGCCCGATCCCGATCACCCCATGAACATGGTTTCTGCATTTATTTAAAAGGGCTTCCCTATGAAGCAGAAAACAAACATGTTATAGATTTCTTTAAAAAACTGGACATTATCGAAGACAGCATCTACATAGCCTATGGACCCAATGGGAAAGCAACTGGTGAAGGATTTCTGGAATTCAGAAATGAGGTAGATTATAAAACGGCACTGAACAGGCATAAGCAATACATGGGTAATCGCTTTATCCAGGTTCACCCCGTCAGTAAGAATCAAATGCTAGAAAAAATAGATGGGATTAGAAAGAAATTGCAAGGTTTCAATTACGGGGACCACAAAGATTCCTCCCTTGATATGGAGTTAGACAAGCATGCACCCAGACTCTGGGCTCACCTCTCAAACTTGCCTTATAGCATCGGCAGGAAGGATGTTTTCCAGTTCTTCCATCTAGAAGGGGTTGGGGTCGAGGAGGCCAGTGTACAAGTGCTGATAGATAACAATGGCCAGGGGTTAGGGCAAGCGCTTGTTCAGTTTAAGAGCGAGGATGACGCCCGTAAAGCAGAGCGTCTAAATCGTAAAAAACTAAACGGCAGAGATGCGTTTTTGCGTATAGTGGATAACGAACAGAGAAAAGACATTGAGCTTAATCCTCCCATGCCAACCAGGAAGGGGGGGTACAGAATGCAAAATTATGCCAACCCCCCGTCAGATGCGATCCGACCCAGTGCTGAGGAGTTCGCTTTTATTACCAGTAGTCTAAAAGAAAACAATGGCCAGAACTTTCCCTTCCCTGGTAAATTCAACAGCCCCAATAATTCCTATGCTCCCGCCGGGCCACCCCCAGCAATGGCAAGTGGGTTCGTGGATGCAAGGCCTCAGCCACCTGGAGCAAACGTGCAAAACTCTCCAATTGATTCCCCGGGATTTGCCACAGGTCCCAATAGTTTTAATATCCCTCCCTCTGGCTTTGGGAATGGGCCACCACCATTTGGAACTGGGCCATCAAATGCCAGTACACCCCCTAGCTTTAACCCTGCCCCACCGAGCCTGACAAGTGGCCCAGGGGTGATAAACGCTCCTCCAGGGTTTGCCCCTGCGAATCTGCAGATTGGTGGCCCTCCTGGGTTTGTCTCTGGCTCTGGAAAAACCAGTCCTACTGTGATCAGGGTGCAGAATATGCCGTTCACAGTCACTGTAGATGAAATACTCGATTTCTTTTACGGCTACCAGCTGATACCTGGTTCGGTGTGTTTAAAGTTTAGCGAGAAGGGAATGCCTACAGGGGAAGCCATGGTTGCATTTGAGTCCCGTGATGAGGCAATGGCAGCTGTGGTTGATTTAAATGACCGGCCAATAGGTTCAAGGAAAGTTAAGCTTGTCTTAGGTTAGTGTCCCCAACTTTTGTGTATAATCAACTTGTCTTTTGTACTGTGACTGACCTGAGCATACTTTAGTTTACACGAGAAACAGCATATCTGTTTTGTTACATGCAGACTGGGGCAGGTTCTGTAATGGACACGAGATCTCTGCGGGATGTGTGGTAGAGATCAACATGAAAACCCACTCGATGCTTTGGTTACCAGTGTCAATGATACCAGGGCACCGTTTCAATTCACTGTATTGTCTGCTGCACAATTGTTTGGAATGAAGATGTTCACTTGAAATGTGTCAAAGCATTTTGGGAAATGTGTACGGTGCTCAAATGTTTTCTACAACTATCCATGCAATAATGTCTGTCCGCAAGAGTCTGCCTAGAATGCACAATGCACTGCAAATCAGGTTCACTGAAAGCTGTTGCCTTTATTTTGCTTATATTTTGTGTATCATTTCTTTTCTAGTATGTGGAATAGAACTTTAGCCGCCAGTTGCTAAAATGTGTATATACACCAGAAAAACATGAAAACATGATGTGATCTCTCAAATGTAGCCGTATATAGTGCAAGCACTATAGAGATCGGAGATGGCTAACGTGACTTTCACATTTAACCTGCATCTGCTATCTCGTATAATGTACTTACATCTGTTATTGTAACTGAGCTGGTGGCAAAGCTTGTATTCCTATGGTTTGCAGAATTGATCTTTGTACTATTTTGTATATATATTTTGGGAGTGACCCAGGGGAGACGTTGGAAACGTGACGTTGTTTCATATGGTGGATTCTCTGCAGGTTTCTTTTTCTTTCTCGCTTGTGATGCTGTCTACAGGTCACGTGGATGCGCTCGCTACTCCAAGCTTTGACATCTGAATGCTGACTGTACATACTGTTTAAATGTTTCTGTTAATAAAATGATTGCCAATGTGAAAATGTAACATAAATATGCTTTTTTTTTTTGTTTTGCTATGAATGGTTTGTTGGGTTTGATATTCTGGAAATGAAACACTAAATCTGTTATTTTAGTAGAACTGGTTTAAATCTCCATAATATCCATAACTTGTGTTTCCCCTTTATAATAAATGTGCATATTATGTGTACGTTTTGGGGCTTGCCTTAATTATTTAGAAGAGTTTTGTTTTACAATGTCTGGGTTTTATTTTAATCCAAAGTCCTCCCCGTTTATCATTGTTACTCTTCAATGTGTAATATGTGAACCCGAGCAAACTGCATGTGAGGATATGTAACATGTGTGCAAATGCTTAGAATGTCTTATTTGGTACATTTACCCAATGTAATGCTCCAGCTTCAGTGACGTGATTTCCGCTTCCAATGTGGCTGAACATTGCTCAAACATTCTTACTGGTTTCTATTAGATGTAAAATAAGACATTGTCGATCCTGTAAATACAAAATGACCCATGAAATAAAGTGTTTATTTCTTTTGGCTTTTGTTGATTAGATGAACGTGCACCTTTACTTGATGAGCAGAAGAAGGAGAATGATTTGGGCTGCTCTGTGTATTTTTGTGTTCTGAACTTCTTCAGCTTTTTAATGCTGGGTTTATATGGTTACATTGATGCACGAGGTATGTGACTATTTCTACTCCATCCCATTGACAATGCTGCCATTGCACACCGCTGTGGCATTTCAGAGATGATGGGGTAGGTCTCCTGCCTGCAAGCTGCTTGTTCTTATTGCTGTGTGTCTGTTTATTGGTAATGGTTTTATTTGGATTATATTGCAAATGTTCTCATATCAGCACATACGTACAAACATTGCAAGTGCACGAGGAGCACTTATCTGCAGGTATCTTTCAAGACACAATGACTCCACTGGTCTTGTATGGGCTGTAAGACACGTGTTCATATGAGAAGACATATCAAATCTATGGCTTTACTTGACACTAAATACATGATATTGTACAATGATGTGGAATGGGGCATGGCTGCTAGCTTCACCTTGCTTTTATATTGATATATTAGGGCATCTGTACCACACATTTTGTCCTATGTGTTGACTTGAGCTGGTCTACTACAACTCCATAAAGCTGCTGTGCTGTACTGACTGTGCAGTATACTCCTAGCCATGGGAAGTGTTCTCAAATCAGCAGCTTTATATGCAAGAGCATTGACATTCCTTCTCAGGAGCTGAAATTTTACTGGTGTCCTCCAAATGCCTATTAAATGGTTATATCCAAGCAAGACACGCTGCTTTTATAGGTATATGAATGGTTACATATTATACACTTATCTAAGATGTTGCTGGTACAGGTAAGACACATAAGAAATATCTTCCCTTATCTGTTTTTCCCCTGGAGCCGTCTGGTATTAAAACGCTGTGTTTGTTCATCTGTCTTCAATAGCAATATCATTTCATTTTCCACTGCACACTTAATAATATCACAAAATATATAAAGCCTTAAGCTGGCCAAACACTATGCAATAAATTGTTCCAATCGACCAGCTTTAAGCTGGCCATTCACTGTAATGCTGGGTACACATCAGAAAGATCATCTTTCCAATCAACAGATAAATGACCCTCACTGCAGAAATGAGTTCAGTGTGTATTCACATAACATGCATTTTGTTGAGGTCACATGTAACAGATTTCTGCTGTGAGGGTCATTTATCTGTTGATTGGAAAGATGATCTTTCTGATGTGTACCCAGCATAAGAGTTTTTTTCACATACACTGATAGGCTGATATCCAATCTTCAGATTGGATGATTTATCATATAGCGTATGCCCAGCTTTAGTCGAGTGGGTAAAACCATGTTGAATTGCAGGGGGTGGGGGGTTAAAATGAATGTCAGTGTGTGCATGCAGGAAGAATACTTTATTTTTGCATGTTGCACACAGATACTGACCAGCGTTACTGTTACACTGTTATTACACTTGGTCTGGAAACATCATCTCTCACCTTTTAATACTGATTGCAATTAATTCAATTTATCTCCCCTGTAATTCAACATGGTTTTACCCACTCTTGACTAAAGCTGGTCGTTTGGAACAATTTATTGTATAGTGTATGGCCATCTTTAGGAATGGGCTGGACTGGCAAAAAGCACAGCAGGTTTATTCATTCTCAGTGATTTGTGCAAAATGTGAATATTGTGAATATTAATGGCTCACATGGACTCTTTATGGTTTCTGAAGTAACTTTTACACAGACAGCATCTGAAATTGTATTAATGTGCGTACATGGCAATACAAAATAAAGCTAAACTGCACGGACATTGACAGCCTGTGTATACGTTACCTTATGGTGTTCCCTAATGCTAATAACAATTATTACACCAATGACCACATACTGGTCATTGCATCTCACACTGATTGGCCTGTTGGCATCATAGCTGTAGTGCATTCAATGTGAAGTAGTGGTGTTATGGTTGGTGGATTTTTTCCAAAATAAAAATAACAATTGTGCATCTGTACTGTCTTCTCCTGCAATCATGGGATGAGGTTTTATGTACATAAAAAAATAAAAATAAAAACTAAGTCTTTATCCAGCTGATGTGATAGTGAGGGGCAGATGTGGACAGGACGGTAATCTACACCAGAATCAACAAAGCAAATACAGCAAAGGTAAGTGCTAGATAGGTTAGAGGGACAATCTTCCAGTGCA
Source organism: Platyplectrum ornatum (assembly GCA_016617825.1). Taxonomy (NCBI): domain Eukaryota; kingdom Metazoa; phylum Chordata; class Amphibia; order Anura; family Limnodynastidae; genus Platyplectrum; species Platyplectrum ornatum. Next base: position 53,529 of record JABWIB010001585.1, on the reverse strand, counting down.
CTACACAAATCCAAGATGAAATGTGCCAAATAAAACCTATATTGGTCATTACAATCTCAGGACATTGGAATTGATATCTAGTAGAAAATATTATAGCTCAATAGGCCAGCCAGGTTGTATGGTAAAAGATCCTATCACACAGCTGTTGCAGAATGGAGGGTCATATAACAGACAGTGTGTTACAATGCAAATATTGTGCGACCCAGGAAAAATCATTTAACCTGGAATGTGTGGAAGACTTAGGACTTGTGAAGATCTTCTGCGTGTGCTGGCCTGTATATTGAGACAGGGGCAGATATGTTTGTGGCTGCTGTCTTGATGGCCTTGACAGTAAAAGACTTTTGTATTTAATTCTGTAAAAACCTGGAAACCAATGTAGATACCAACTAAGGACTAGATATGGAAGTGTCTTCCAAAGCCATTGAGGTCACTAATAGGCTTTATTGCAGCAATGGCCACAAAAATAGATCATTTGTGTTTCTTATTGTTAGGCAGGAATTTTAGCTCTGTTTATGATAGATTTGTTATGTTGGCATAACACTTACACATACCAAGTCTGTGGTAATATCTGTATAGTGAATCTGTGTATTTGCATAGACATGATTCGGACTGTATAAAGGGTATACACAAAGAAAAACAGTGGACCCGAAACTGAGCCCAGTGGTTATTCCCAACAGATAAAGAGCAGGAGAACTGGATCTAGAAAAGCAAACATGGAATAAAGACGTAGCAAGTGAACCATCAGGGTAATGTCCTGAATACCTAGAGACACCCAACAGGGTTAGAACAGCAGAAAGATCCAGGGTATTGTGTCCTTTTATATTTAATATTCTCTCATTGACCACCCTGAGGAAGTTTTGGTGGAGTGTTGGGAATGAAAGCCTGTGAGAGGAGCATCCAGAGGATTGTTCAAGGACAGTGTGTAGACGAGTTGCTCACAGGTTGAGGGACATCTGATCAGAAACGGGCTGATCATTTGAGAGATTTTAGTTTTTGGTCAAAATTAGTTTAATCAATACATACTGCAGGAAGAGAGGGGAAAGGGCAAATACTACGATATGGGGAGGAAGGTGGGAAAAAGCCCTAATGAAATGAGGGGGAAGATCCCAATTCGTATCTGATCTTAGGCACTATAAACCACCCCCCTTCCGTGTGCAATGTAGTGGACATTCTGTTCTCACATTGGAAATTACTTCCAGTTTAATATAAAGAAGCTCTACCTGAAAGAATACACATTATTGCACATAGTATAGCTGCTTTTAAACATTTCAATCTGTCCCCAATAGCAAAAGTTATTCATTTATTCCTCTTACTAATGATTCTGCTTACACGGGATGTTACTATCTGCTTTCTGTACTGAGATTGTGCAAATACATTATACATTAGCATAGCGTTGCATTTATAAAGTAATGATAGTATAAATTATAGTAAATTAGCTGATAACTGTAACAAATAGTGTCCTAGTCGATTCATCTAATCCGGGGATAGGCAAACTGCGACTCTCCAGGTGTTAAACTACGAGTCCCAGCATGCTTTATCAGGTATCAACTATGTCTATGCAGTTTAAGCATGCTGGGACTTGTAGTTTGACACCTGGAGAGTCACAGTTTTCCTACCGCTGGTCTAATCTTTAAGCTTTTCAAGTTCATGTCAACATCTTTCCAGGCATTCTTCATGTTAAGCCATGTACAGGTGCTTTCATGTTACCAATAAGGATGCTTGGGTTTGATCTTCTGCACTGCTGCCATGACAGTGTCCTTAAGTGAATGAGACCCACCTATCCTCTAGTAACCAATTTTACCTTCAGAATTGATAGTGATAATTACATGACATGTCGGCCCTCACCCACTACATTTAGTATTGGTTGTCTGCTAAGACTGATGATTGTGTGGATCTGTGGTGCAGTCAATACGTCAAGTTTACCCATAGTTACTGACTTTGTTCTTTCTTTCACCCGGCTGGATTCTGAGGCTCCCTGTGGCATTGCCTGAGTGAGAGCCTGTGCAGTGGTGATATACAAGATCACATCAGTGTAGCTGTGAATTTCTTATCAGGACCCAGCAAGCCACAAGGAGCTCCGGGACAAGCTGCTGAGCTACGCTGACAGCACATCACAGTCTCTCCCTAGCAACTCCTGCGTGATCAGTCACCGAAGCCACATGCACATACATTATTGGAATTTAAGCCAACATGTAGCATAACGGCTTTATTCCTACAGGCACCTTTTAAACCCATCAAATATATTTTGTATAAAGTTAGTAATAGGCTGAAACTTTGTACCCACGTGACGTATGGTCCAGGCCATAATATTCTGAACATTTTCTGTCCCCATGGAACATAATGTTTTAGGTCCAGTCCACACATGAACACCACTGTATACACAAAGTATAACAGCACAACCAATCACAATGCAGCTTCCCAGATTTGTTCACTACTCCAGAAACCACACATGCAAGGTACCACATTAGTAAGTATAACTAATGTAAATATGACAATGTATGTAGTTATGAAAGATAAATTAGCTTTTCTTTGCACAATGCATAAGCAGCATAAGCATATAGTTTATCGATATGTTCAGAAGGTTAAATGCTAAGCTGGTAGTTCCATGTAGTCTGTGGAGTAACAGCTGTCAGCACCTTTCTGGACTTGCTAGTTACAGAAGTCCAAGTGCTTCCAATGGATGGGCAAGGGAGGGAGCGGAACATTATAAAACAAGAGCATAGTATGTAAAGAGCGGTCAGGCTTACTGATCTTTTCTTCATCACACATAGTAAATACTGGAACATATGAGTGTTTAGTTATAGCATTTTGGGGGGTTTCTTTTCCCCAATTATCTGATTTTGGCAGTCTCATCAGCTATCTTAAGCAGCCAAATTACAAACTGTGCTCAGCCTGTCACTGTGAACCCTCCCCGCCTCCTTGCTATGAAATAGCTGTATCCAGTAAAAAGTGAAACCTGCTCCACATTCTTCTAAAGTTTGTAGTTTCCCCACAAGAATTGGAAACCACTGTGACATAGAACCGTGCCCATGCATTCAATGGCAATTTAGCAATGTCAAATTGGAACCACGTGACTGATAACTGCGTAAGCTTCCCTTAATACATGCCCAGCAGAAGCCATTTACAGAAGGAAAGCATTAAAGATTGCCCTAAGTGTGGAGTCAGGATTCAGATTTCATCCATTCGTAAAAAGCGATTATACATTAAGTGAAGTTTATGGAGGGAACCGCTCACATTCAGTAATGGTAAAGATGTTTGTATGTATACAGCATACAGTGTACAACATACAAAGGCCCGCTTATTTGTTATGCAGTAGTAGTAAAGGAAATATAATATATATAGCGTTTGCAGAACTTTCTAGGAATATTTTTGTTCACTAGTAAACATGTTGCTGCCCTAAATTCATAAAAGTAATTTTTTTGTGGAACTTTTGATCATGGAATTACTGTATATAAACCATTTGTTTAAAACCGCGATCTTTCTGTGAGGGAAAGTCCCAGTTTATGGAGCAGCCTATGTTATACGTGATAATCCATCTATTATGTGACCGGGAGCTTGTAGTATAGCCCTGCCTCCTCCACAAAGTGAATCATAAATGAACCTTGTTGTAATCAAAAATTATTCATATTTATTTTTAATCAGTCTGTCAAGTTCAACCTATATAAAATATATAAGAGCTCCCTCCTGACCAGGGTAATTGTTTACATACCAGTTATCTAATCCCTGCTTAAACACACTGATCCTGCCATCACAACCTTCTCTGGCAATAAATGCCACATCCTCACTGCCCTTACTGTAAAGATGCCTTTCCACTGCCCTTACTGTAAAGAAGCTTTTCCTCTGCCCTTACTGAAAATACTGCCCTTACTCTGCTGGCCGTGAAACTTCCTTTCTTCTAATCTTAGCGGGTGACCACGTGTCCTCTGTACAAGTTCATGTGTGAGCTCTCTATACTGACCTTTCATGTGTGAGCTCTCTATACTGACCCTTAATATATTTATAGATGGTGATCATATCACCTCTNAGACGCCTCTTTTCTAAAGTAAACATGCCTAAACTTGCTAGNCGTTCCTCATAACTCAGTGACTCTATACCCCTTATCAGTTTTGTTGCCCTTCTCTGAACCCGTTCCAGTTCTGTAATGTCTTTTTATGGAGTGGTGCCCAGAACTGTACCCGTATTCCAGATGAGGCCTCACCAATGATTTATAGAGTGGTAAAATGACACAGTCGTCNCNTGCATCTATGCCCCTTTTTATACATGCTAATATCTTATTGGCCCTTGCTGCTGCTGATTGAAATTGTGCCCTATTGCTAAGTCTATTATCTACAAGCACCAAATCCTTCTCCATTGAAGACTCTCCTAAATTAATCGCATTTAATGTGTGCTTGTTATTGTGACCTAAGGGCATGGTCTTTAAACAGGTTAGAGATGTGTTACTAGCAATGGTGTTTATTATTGGACACGCCGGTCATCTTTGTCATTCTGATCATCTTTGTCATTCTGATCATCTTTGTCATTCTGATCATCTTTGTCTTTCTAATGTTTGCACTGTTGTGACTGCGCTGATTTGTTCTGGACAGTTCAGTCCGGTGGTTTTGTTTTCTGTGACTGTTTAGATTGTCTAAATAGTTCCTTATATTTCCAGTATGTCAGACGTTCTTGCTAACTATATTGAATTTATGGTAAGGATGGCCGTGTTTCTATATCAAATGAATGGGAACTGTATAAGAAGCCAGCCTGGCAAATTGCAGAACATTGTTTGCTCCATTGTCCACATGGTTGGACAGCTGTTTTATATCTGCCAAACAAAGTGATTTACTACAATGTATCGCTGTGTGTATGTTTACATATGTGTATTTTATTGAGGCTCTGTATGAGATTATTGTGTTTCTGTATATATGTAGTTCATGTTTTGAATTTGTAGCAATATACTACACTATACTATGATTGGCCTGGATCAGATCTAGGGATGCAGCAATGCTATTTATACTTCTAGTGTTATATAATATAATCAGCATGTTGTACAGATTGTCGCATGTGCTCTTCCACTTCTCAGCATTGCTTATGGTATCCTGTGGACTTGTGTTACACAAACAGATGTCTACACTCACAGGTCTTCATCTGGTTGTGCATGTATCATAATGTGTATGTTCAGATATTCCTGGTTGGTCTGGGCAGTGTTGATGGGATGCTGCTCTTTTCGTGGCACATAGTGCGGTCGTTTGTTCTGGGTTTTATTTATTTGTTTTTAATATAACTTTTGTGTTGAACAATCCGTTCAGCTCCAGCTTTCCTCTCATTGCTGGCATCACTCCGCACCCGGAGGGTCTCATGTACGTCTGTCTATAGCTGCTGCTTCCTCATTGAATGTTAATATGCAGTAAAATATCACTACTGTTTTCCAGCCAGAGAAGTAAGGAAATGAGAAGTTTTGTTGCTGGAACAGCATTTTTATGGGCTTTATTCATTTTTATTACAATTCACTTTTTGTTAACCCTTGATTGAAAATAAGTGGTGCATACATTGTGCTGGTAGAGAAGAGGTAATTGTCGTGTAACTGAATATCTGTTGAATGTTCACTGGGTGCAATGCTCCTCATTCTTACACTGTGCTGCATGTCGCTGGACTCTACACTTATGGACAACACATGATGTAATGTAACGCTAATGGGTCAGTACATTCTATCATTGTATATTTGTGGTTTGGGTTTGCTGGCTGCTGTTATTTTTATGTCAGACAGCTGGATATAATACAATGCCTGCGTCATCTGCATTTTAGTTGGCCAGAGTCTGTGACTGTGGGTTGATACAAATGTCTGATTCAGATGGAAGATATTTAACCAGGAGAAGTATGTATGTAAAAAGAGACCGGATCTATGAATATACTTGTGAATAATTTCATTTGAAGGTAGCCTGGGGCACTTCATGACCTCCTCTCTCTACCGTCATAGTCATAGAGGATATTCTTGCTGCACACTTGAAAGGGTGGGGGCTAATTAAAGTTTGGTATTTTTATGTGGTTATCCCACAGAATTGTCTATTTTGTGAGTGAAATGCTAAATAAAATATTTTTGTAAGATTTTATTTTTGGCTGGCTTCTTTTCTAATTCAGTGTGTTTGCTGCTTTGATGGTAACTAAATTGGAATTCACATCTGTCCCTGACACTCAGAACTTTGCAATCAGAAGCAGACCATCAGAACCAGTACCCATCCCTCTAGATCCTAGGTTCTCAAACCTGTCCTCAGGACCCCCTAACAGTGCATGTTTTCCAGGCCTCTTCACAATCATAAGTGATATAATTAGCATCACCTGTGTTCCTGGTCCCATATGTCAGTCAGTAATGACCCCACCTGTGCTCCAGCCCGGAGACCTGGAAAACGTGGACCGTTAGGGGGTCCTGAGGACAGGTTTGTGAACTACTGGTGTAGATGGACCTGACAAGTGCCTCACACATGTGTTTAACATGAGCGTGCATTGGGTCTGCTTTATAACCAGGGTCTCGCTAATACAGTAACTTCAGTGCTGATAAGTCAATAATACACTAGTACTGACTGGTGCATGGACTGTAATCAGCACTGAAGTAACTGTATTGGCTAGACCCTGCATTTCTACCTGGTTATAAAGCAGATCCACTCCATGGCGATGTTACACACATGGGTGAGGAATGGCTACTGACCAGTTCTGTTGCGGATTAATGCTCTTTGGTTTGGTGTCTTATTACTCCCGGTCTGAAGGGACTGAATTGTCTTTATTATCATGTTATTAAACCTGTCCATGCTACCTGATTGCACTAAACCTGCAGTTGCTGTGTACTATTGTAGTAGCATACAGTGTTCTCCCCAGAGGCTTATAGCCGGGCGCTCCATTTGGCTGTTGTGTCTGGCTACCAATGCCTGAAATCCAATTTTTAAATAAATATAAAGCTCCATCATAATGGTGGACACTCTGTAGGGGGCAAATGATTGGAAGGCAGTGTTGGTAAGTAACCATTTAAAGAAATGTTTGTGTTTGATAGATAAAGGGGATGTATAGGATAGAGGTAAAAATATAGGGGGTTAAAGGGGAAAATGGTGGGACTGGGGCACACAGGCATCAACATACACCCTATTTTCTGACTGAGAGCAAGGGTCGTCATACAAAGCCTTTTATACATCCACTGTGAGTGAAGCTCTGTATGTTAAGTTGTCTCTAAGTATGTCTTGTGCCTGAATGTAACTGTGGTCCTTTACCAAAATGGCATTATTCATTATTCATCCCTTTATCGGAATCTTTTATGAACGGAGTAGTATGGCGAAAAGAATGTCACTTCATAACACTGGCAGCTGCTAGAGAAGGGAAGATTAGGGTTAGGCAGTGGGGAGGAGATGGCGTGTAGAAGGGGTAGGTTGGGGTAGTGGGAGGGGGAACTTACCTGACGGAGGAGTCATCAGTCTGGCGGGGAGCCCTCTTCACTCTGCTCTGTAGTCACCATTATGGCTGTGTACAGTGGTGAATACTTCCAGATTGGCACAGCGTCTGTGGGACAGTTTATGTAAAGTAGAAAGTCGGGGTTGCTAAGGGAGACAAACACTGAAAGCAGACATACACATACAATCTATATGAACAAACATCGATGATGCAAATTGTGATAAAGAACGTTTACTATAGAAGAAGCATAAATCTTAAAACAATGATATTCGTTGATCAATAAACGAAACAGATACATAGAGGAGAATATTATCGATGACTGACCTGGAAATATCATAAAATAGGCTTCACAGCAAAACCAACCAAAACTGCAGCCCCTAAAACAAAACTTATCCCCTAATGTATCACGAAAGACAATTGAATGTTTTCCAAGGGCACAGAATGAATGGTACTTCTATATATAACAGCTGTATTCCCAGTCATAGGCAACGTCAAGTCCTTCTGACTAAATATCCACATGTAAATCTTTATCTTCAATGGTTCTCTTCCAGAATCCCATACATACATACATACATACATACATGCATACATACATACATACATGAAAGGAAGAGAAGATCAACATATAGTGCAGACTGTATACCAAAAAATAGCCTCCACATTGATCCGATTTTACTCACACTTTGCCCGGTCTGTTTGTGATATTCTGCGGCTCCTCCCGATGACTTCAGTGCTTTTCCCGGTGACTTTTGTGCTGTTTTTTTTTCTATGTGTTCCTCCTCATGCTGACATTATGTAAGGAAGTAATGTGCACATAAGGCAATAGGTCCAGATAATTCCTCAGATCACCATCTGCATGCACTTACAATATGTGATCTTGCCTTCTAGCCTCTCAATGAGAACAACGCTGCCGATGTCTCCTCCTGTGCCCTGACTGTTACCCAGGTATTTCTCCTCCAGTGTTTCTGGTCCTATATCCTCTGTTATGCTCAGGATGATTAATAATAGGGAAAATGTCCCTCTTTTAAAAGATGACCGTTCTATAATCTAAGCATATTTTTAAACAGAATTAAAAACAGAAATGAGAAAAACCAGGTTCAGTATACCATATACCCAGATGTCACAATACAAGTGCTCAACCGGTCTCAGATGGAAAACAAATAAGGGCCCTATAACCAGTTGAGAGATTCCTGGGTAAATGTATCAAGACCTACTGCAACGCGTTTCGATATGCCAATCTTTTTCAAGGTGGTGCGCTAAGGATTATGGGAGATTCTTATATTTTCCTCCTACTATTTCATTGGTCCATCACTTATCCTGACTTACATATTAGAGCGGAGTTTTATCCAGAAAATTCTCCCCCCTCCTGATAAAAAAAAAAGTTAAAACATTGACACAATAACAATAAATGTGATACATCATTGTGTGATTACATGGTGTCCTTCCATATGGGAGGAGCCCCGTTTGTAATTCCTATGGATTCTAATAAGCTCATTAGCTTCTCCGTTCTATGTTTCTTTTTTCTGTAAAAAAATAAATAAATAATAAAAAAATATATAGATATATTTTACAGCCTCCAAAACTTTTCCATGGTCTATTGGGTATAAAGCAGTAACGACAGCCATCACCATAATATAATAGGCCTCCACTGTGCAGTGATGGGGGGGGGGGGGTGGTTATAATGAGTGTGGAAGAATATTAGAAAGACATATTCTCAATTAGGGGACATTCAAACATATACCCAAATAAGGTGAGGTCTGAGTGAGTGGATCCAGAGAAATTTGAATAATATGTTGGGCACTATCGCTGCCCAAGAAAAATTACTTATATGTATTACCAACCCAAGTAGCCCAGTAATAAACATATTACCAAAGATTCATAAGGATCCAATTAACCCCCCGGGAAGGCCCATAGTTGCGGGCACGGTAGTCTATCACTTCCAACCTTTCAGCATTTATAGATTCCTACATTTAACCTATGGTCCAAGAAACAAAAGCATACTTACACCACACATGTCCTACATATGTTATTTACCACCATAATAGATCATGGTAAAGGTTTGGAGGCTGTAAAATATTTTTTACAGAAACTTAGAATGGTGTATAAGCTAATGAGCTTTTTATTACAATCCATAGAATTTAAGTTTTACCTACAAGGCAAAAGGACGGCGATGGGCACCCGTTTCGCTCCCTGCCATGCCGATTTATTTATGGCATACTGGGAGGATGTGAACATCTGGAACAGTGTGACTATATCGTCTTTATTTGACAGGGCGATTCAGAGGCTTTGAATTTATTCTGCCAGTAGTTAAATAATAATGACTGGGGAATTCATTTGACTTTCACACAAAGCAGGGAATCTATAGACTTTCTAGATTTGGTTATATAGAGGATGGAGTGATGCAAACCTGTAACTACAGCAAACTTGTGGACTCAAACTCCTATATCCCTCATGACAGTAACCATCACCAGAACTGATGGTTATCCCAGCGATTGTTTGCCATACAGACCGATCCAGAGAGTCCGGAGAAGCTGTTCAGGGATGGATACGTTTTGTAATCAAACCAAATGAGACATCAGTTCATGAAGAAATTTCCAGAAGTTGAAAGAAATAATTTTTTTTACGTTGTCCACTTACAGCACATGTGGATTTTAGAGTGTGTCACACAGTTCATGAGATTTATTCGCATTAGGCAACCTTGTTGTTTTCAACACGATTTGATAAGTGGATATCATGTCTATATGTTCCACTTTAGGCGATTTATTACCAATATTTATAATATTCTGAACTGTAATGGGAAATAACTTATGCACTAATATATTATACATTAGGTTATAGATTAGGTTGAAGGTATGCAGATTATATGCACTTTATAAGGCATCACCATAACCCTTTATTCTGTATTTTAGGATTGCCACTTGGATATTTCGGTTCAACACAAGGGTGGACTCCTCACACAAATGGCACGATGTATTGAAAATTAGCACAATTTTGTGCCATGTATAACAAATCACACAATGACATTATTGTATCAATGTTTTAACTTTTTTTATATTTATTTTTTTTTTATTAGAGGGGGAGAATTTTCTTGATAAATCCATTTCTAATATGTAGGTCAGGATCTCCCAAAATCCTTAGCGCACCAGATATTGGCCTATTGAAACGTGTTGGTGGAAGTGTGCGGTGGGTCTTGATACATCCATTTCTCATTTGGTAATAGGGCCCTTTTTTTTATTTTCCATCTGAGACCCGTTGAGCATTTGTATTGTGACACGTGGGTACATGGTATACTGAACCTGTTTTTTCTCATCTTGTTTTTAATGTTTATGATGAACAATAAAAATATGCTTAGCCCATAGAGTGGTCATCTTTTTTACATAAGGGGGCCCCTAGTTTTAATCATCCTGAGCATAACAGAGGATATAGGACCCAGAAACACTGGAGGAGAAATACCGGAGTAACTGTTGGGAGACACGAGGAGAGACCAGCAGCGTTGTTCTCATTGAGAGGCTAGAAGGCAAGATCACATATTGTAAGTGCATGCAGATGGTGATCTGAGGAATTATCTGGACATACTGCCTTATGTGCACATTTCTTCCTGGTATAACATCTGCATGAGGAGCAGTGCTGTTTCTAGACTGTATGGCTCCCAGTGCGAACAGTGAAAAAGTGCAGCCCCCCCCACACCATTGAGATTCCTGGATACATAACCCATACTTATTATTACGGTAAAACACGGTATTTCTCCTTGTATGCATACGATCATTCCTCATAATACTCCTGTATGCCCATTTTGTCTTGGTTTTTAAAATTTTTTTCTTTTTTAAAGATTCCTTCCTAGACGGAGGTGTGAATGGAGTGTGAGCTGTAGGGAGAGGTGTGCGCATGGTGCTGCCCGGAGGGGAGAGGTGTGCGCATGGTGCTGCCAGGAGGGAGAGGTGTGCGGAGAGTGCGTCTATATACCTTTCTGAATTCTCTGTGCAGCCGACTCAGCCGAAAACAGGGCAGATAAGCCCCGCCCTCTTTTGCCCCTTGTTAAGGACGCGGGACAGCGCCCCGTGCAATTGCACGGGTCGCCCGGCCCTGATGGGGAGGAACACACAGAAAATAAAGCATTGAAATCAGCGGAGGAGGAGACGCAGAATATCACACAGACCAGTGGAGCGCTGAAAGCCACATTACATGCAGAGACCCAAGAGGGCAAAGTGCGAGTAGATCAATGTGGAAGCTATTTTTTGGTATAAAGTCTGCACTATATGTCCTTCTCTTCCTTTTATGTATGACGGGATCCTGGAAGAGAACCATTGAAGATAAAGATGTTGCATATGACTCGTTGAATACAACTTTGTTGGTATAGTTTTAAATACACAATGGATGTGGCTCTTATCTGCCGTCACTTTCTATGTTTCTATTATTTTTATATATATATATATATATATATATATATATATATATATATATATATATATAGGTTTTGTTCATGTTGCTCCCTAGGATTAACAGTCTTGTATTTTTTGTAATCAGAATTAGGAACAAGGAACTATTAGCATGATATAACTACTTTAGTTGAATGCTTGCTGCATTGACATTTGCTGGCATTCCTGAATCTGAATCACATAATATTAGGATGTTTCAAGTTATTTCAGAATGGCGTGCCTCAGTCGTGAATGAATCCTCCATTATAACATAGGGCTAGTTGCCAATTGAGATGGATGGTCTTAGAAGTGGCATCCCTGGTGCACCCGTGGATCATGGTAAGTTCACCTTGTTAAGGTTCGCATCGGCTTTCTCAAAACGTGTTTGTGGGACTGTCGTTTTGTGTTAAATTCAGGTTAGTATTATGTTTCTCCATTTGGCTCCCGCTATAGGAATACCATTACTTGTCAATACGTCACCATTTAACTAAAGTAACAGTATCATACTAATGGTTCCTTGTTCTAAAGTCTGATATTTATACTCCATATACTTGTCCATTATTAAGCTGGCCATACACTATGCAATAAATTGTTCCAATTGACCAGCTTTAGTCAAGAGTGGGTAAAACCATGTTGAATTGCAAGGGAGGTAAATGTCATTAGTTGCAATCAGTATTACAGGTGAGAGATTATGTTTCATAGCACAAGTNTAATAACAGTGTAACAGTAACGCTGGTCAGTATCTGTGTGCAACATGCAACAATAAAGTATTCTTCCGATGCCGGTGCCACGTTACTAGTATTACTAGGATTTTTATAAGGTTTGTTTCATATCGATGAAGGCAGAATAATTTAAATTAACTTTTGTTTCTTTAATCTATAATTATATATGAAAGAACCAATATGAATAGTCCTACGATGAACACAGTTGAGAATACAGACTTATACAGACTTTTAATCTCCTTTTTGTTTTCCAAGAATGTGAGATTTATATTGTAATAATCGGTGATAATCGTATGCATATGGGTACACATAGACCACCTAGTGGTCATTGCTGACTACAGAGACAGGAATCCTGTAGCCAGCATGACTCATACACACTACAGGGAATATTTACTAAGCGGGGAGATTGGTTTGCTATGGGCAACATCCCCACTTTCCAATGAGATTCAAGATCTGTTTCATTTTACACACTGGAGAATGTGATCTTGACTTTTCAATCTCACTGCAATCTCACAATTTAGTAAATTTAGGCCTAAATCTCCAGTGCTTAAGTCATCATACACATGAGAGCGCTCACAGTGTCATGTGACCTCCTCAGACTGCCGACCTGGAGACTGAAAGCTTCTCCTGTGTTAAGACTGCAGTTATAAGTAAGATTTGTGTGGTGATTTTATCTTTTTTGGTGTTATTCTTGTTTGACATACATACATACATACATACATACATACATACATACATACATACATACATACATACATACAGCTATGAATAGGCCACAAATTTCTTAAAGTGTAAAATGTAAAAAATCTTTATATAATATGTGTGCATACATATATAAGCCACATAACTATTAAACAGAAGAAATCATATAGCACAACCATTAGTAATACTTAATATTAATATAGCAGTGTTTATCTTTTAATATACTCAATGCTCAAATTCTTCTATATCAAACATCAGTTGCTGTCTGTTTTCTACTATGGGAATTTTTAAGTGACATATGAGTAATATTAACATCCAAACCGTTTGTTTATTGTCAGATAAGTATTAAACATTACTTTCTCCAGGTTACACAGCGCTCTTGTTGGTTTGAATACACATTCCTGTGTTCTGACAGATGTGTCTATAGTGAGAGAAGGGAAAATACAAACCAATAACCATTGACTCCCCTTTATAAATTCCCCCCCAGGGAATGGAACATCCACTATTTTTTTGTGGCATGATTTAGGCATTTGTTGTTGTTTTTTTTTTCCTTCACAATTTAAGAAGACAAACAGTTTATATTAAGTTGTGGCTGTCAAGCCTTTTACTACTTAATAAAACATGTTCATTGTGTTTTTTTGCACTCTGCACATTTCTGTCTCAATTGGTAAATAATCTAAGAAAAAATTATGATTATGAATGTACACATCAGAGAAGTGTAATATATGGCTGCTGAGATACATACAACAATGATACAAGAGTAAATAAAAACCAAACACAACACCTGTAGTACTATATATTTGCAGGGGGGTATTCTTTGGAATCCATACACCACCTAAATAGGCGGTTAGCAGTATAGCGATGGTGGTGATGGTAAAGATTATTTGTACCATCATGAAAATAAAGCCGGGGGGTTTTTAAGGACAATATAGGTGTAAGTGTAGCACTTTTTTTTTTTTTTTTTTACTTGGGGGATTACAAGGATTCATTTATTACATGAAATGTTCTCAAACTCAATTTTCCATTTTGTAATAGATTTGATTTCCCCATTAAAGCACTTAACATTTTTAAAGCTCTGCTAATCCATAACAAACACGTTGTACAGAGCTATTGGGGAAAACATAAAATATTTTTAATTTTTAATTGCACTTCTGTCTTCATTCTCTCTAATAGACAAACACAGTCACTTATGCAGAAAGCTACACAGACAAGATTCCATTATCCACACTATGATCATCCAGTTATACTGTGATACACAGCACAGACTGAGGCTTCTTGGATTCATTTCTTTTTTTATGCATACATAGGATTTACATACTGTATAGTTTACATTAGAGTTGTGCTAGGCACCTTTGAATTCTAATTCTGGTTTTTATAGTTTATTTCCTTTCCTTTCATTGTAAGATGGTTTGACCCAGGTTTACACCAGGGTTGCCGACTCTCATGAAATTCCCTGAGACTCCCGGAAATCGGGTAAATCCCCCGGATTTTAAGAAAGTAGCCATGCTCCAAGGAAAGCAGAGCTGGTTCCCTCCCTCCTGTATGATTGGACGAAAACTTGTCACAAGGGGTGGGACTTGGTGACTTTTTCCAAGTCCCACCCCTGCGTAAATTTGACTCTCTCGGAAGGCAGGGAGTATACATCGGCAGCCCTGATTTACACTATTAACTATGTCTGATCCAGACTTAATAATGGCTGTTTATTAATACATGCAGCGTATGGAATATTAATGAGTGAAAAGGCCTAAACACGTTGTAAAATGAGATACCAGACAAGCCAGTTTGTGTTGGTCGCAATGAATTGTAGTTTGTCACGCACAACCCTTCCCTGGACAGCCACGTGTGCTTATGTTTAATACACAGGGCTAGATTTATCTTCATGGTAGCGGTGTTGCCCATAGCAACCAGTCAGATTCGGGAATGTGATGTACAAATGTTAGATAAAATCTCACTGGTTGATAAGTATATCGCTATGTGATGAGACGTAATCTTTGGTGTGATATTACTCTGCAGGTGGTGGTGGGGCGTATGTATTGTGCATCTATATTATATATATATATATATATATATATATATATATATATATATATATATATATATTATATATACCAGCCGATCATATGCCAGCTATGCTTTTCAGGAATGTTCTGGGCAAATGATAGACCTGACGTATTGTGGGAATGAATTGTCAAATTCAGATGTAACATGGATAAGAGAAAGCTGAATGTAAAATCTGTGAAATGAAAGTGTTTTATGCTGCATACCTGTGTCTATGTGATAGTAGAGACTGAATAGCTGTAATGCTATGAAAGTATGAGGCTGTAATATATAATACAGTAATATGTAAAGATGGACAAACCAGACTGTGAGCAACCCGATCACTCTCTAATTTATCCACATATCACCATGAATAAGTAACCTGTGACTGTGTAAATGTGTATCATTGGAGTGTTTATACACTTGGTGACATGTTTGTGCATTGTTGTAATTGTAATAAATCTATGGAAGGTGCTGCAGAAACCATATATACACTTATACTA
>JABWIB010001585.1:17539-34293 GCA_016617825.1 Platyplectrum ornatum | reverse complement strand
ATTCACTTTACCTCCCCTGCAATTCAACATGGTTTTACCCACTCTTGAAAAATGCTTAGATTGGAACAATTTATCTTATAGTGTATGGCCAGCTTTAGCCCTTTTATTTGTATCTTGAGTATTTTATATTCGCCTTACCTGCATCTGTTCATACACATTGACAAGAAAATAGGGGTCACCTGACTCTGATTGCTCTGCAGTAACCGTGCATTTTAGCAGAGCTGACATAGCAGGGAAGAAAAAAAAAATATATATATATATATATACACACACACCCACCAATATGAAATCCTGTCCAACAGCAGCTGAGAGAAATACGTTCCAGTTCCTGCTACTCTTATGTGGTTGAATGAAGCAGCTCACTGGTAGTTGTGTTACTTTTCTAGAAAAGAGCTCCTGTGTTTTGTCACACACAAATGGTCGTAATGTTTTATCCAATGTTGTCATACATACACAATGTACAAGTCATACACAATACTTAATAAATGGCAATATATGCACTTATAAAACATCTAGAGAAGCATTTCTGCTGGAGAATATTTTAATATATTAAGTATTTATATGCCATTTCGAATACACATTTCACATATTAGGTATATGTATGTAATATGAGACATTGTCCTGGATTGGTGGGAAGTTACTGTATATGTATAGCTGAATGTTTAGTTTAGTTCACAAAATAAAGCATTTGTACTAAATAAGCTTTTAAGTTAAGTGTATCACAAAGTGTCCTGAGAAACGTTATGTGAATATACAGGAAGGGTATTTCTCTGTAATGTGTATGTCCTTGATGGTTTTGACCTATTTTATATTATTTTTAATATAGTTTCTCATATATGTCTCATATATATAATATATAAATAAATATATATATATATATATATATATATATATATATACACACAATAGTTTCCAAATCCTCTGTGACTGACAGACAATGTACATGAGTCATAGTCAGGGAATGTGCTTTGGGCTGCAGTTGTAGTAATTTGGTTTCCATTCAGTCTATTCAAACAGATACGAGAACATTACCAAAAAGGTTTCATCCAACCATGGCATGTAGTTGTGGGATTTGATTTTAAAATACAATGATTTGCCATAAAAAAATGTATCTGATGATAGTAACATCACCTTTACACACCTTTATACACCTTTACTACAGTGATATGAAGAACTGTGCGCCGTTTAGTATTAACACTCCTGGTGATAGCTCATCCTATTTATTCAAATGTGATGGTATCCGTCCAGTGTGTATGGAAGCACAATTATTATAACAGATCAGACTCTGTGTATTGCTGTGTAGATATGAATCTGCATCCTCCACAGGACCTGCAATCATCAGTGAAATTGTAAAGCTGGCCATACACTATAAGATAAATTGTTCCAATCTAAGCATTTTTCAAGAGTGGGTAAAACCATGTTGAATTGCAGGGGAGGAAAATTTAATTAATTGCAATCAGTATTACAGGTGAGAGATGATGTTTCCTAGACCAAGTGTAATAACAGTGTAACAGTAACGCTGGTCAGTATCTGTGTGCAACATGCAACAATAAAGTATTCTCCCTGCATGCAAACACTGACATTCATTTTACCCCCCCTGCAATTCATCATGGTTTTACCCACTCTTTAAAAATGCTTAGATTGGAACAATTTATCTTATAGTGTATGGCCAGCTTAAGAGTTATGTCTTGTATGATTGCATCTGTGTTAGCTCCTGCAGATTTACCTCTTTCAGTGTAGTTGGTATATATTATTATTATTATTATTATTATTATTAACACTTATTTATTAGGTGCTACAAAGAGTCAGCATCACCGTACAATGGGGAGAGATAGACAAAATGGGGAAGAGGGGCCCTGCACGCAAGCTTACATTCTAAAGGTGGCCATTCATGGGAAAAAAATTGTTCAGTGGATGCCATATAAAAAAAACCCCAATGGTGACAAAATGCAGAATAACGCAAACAACGACATCGGAGATCAAACAGATTTTCAGATGTTTGTTTGTTTACCTAAAGGTGCCTAGCGAAGACATCTGTAAAGTATTTTCATTTTTTTCTACATTTTTTTTTTTTTCACATGAGAATGACATTGTTCTCGTGAATGGTCACCTTAAGGGAGTTGGGGATTTGATACATTAGGTCATACAGTACAGTGTGTCTTCATTACCAGCATGCACGCTTGTTTATCAGGTTAACCCTTTGTATGCCTGCATTAAATGTCTGCAGAATAACCCAGCAACCGGCTTAAGTTAAGGCAGTCTAGAATAATCTCCATTCCCAGCACCACTGACACCTTACAGAGGCCTAAATGTTCTGGCATTTGCGATGAGATAAATTTTATCGGCAATACAGAGATCATGTTGAACGTTGTATATAGAGCGACGTCCTTCTGCCCACACAGCATAAACGCGCTGACCATGAAGTATGTGGGCGGAAGCATTGTCAGTCTGTCCGCAGCTAGAACTGCTCGTCATCATGTTACAGTAAAAGGTGAAATGCTGAGCTATAGAACCGGTTTACCTGCTTATAGAGAGACATGCCGCTTGGAACAAAAGTTCCCATACCTGTGTGTTTGCTACATTAGTGCCATCAAATCCTTCATCACAATCCACATGCAATATCTGTGGAACGATTTAAAAATGAAGATACAAATGTAATCAGCATATCAAGTCTAACTGGAAGAATGGGAGAGAATCCCACCAGAATACTGTGAAAAGCTGGAACATGAATGCCTCAAAGGCTAAAAGCTGCGGCATCTGTAAACCAATCACATTCAAGCTCTCCATTTCATTGTACGTCCTGGTGAATGTGAGATTGAATCTGATTGGTTGCTATGGGCAACATCCCCACTTTTCCAATCCCTCAGTTTAGTAAATCTAGCCCAAAGGTTTTAGACTAATCTTGGACCCAATACGGAGGCTTATGTTGCTTAATGTATAATATGACTGCGATTGTTTCCCATGGTGCATCCAAACACAATCATTGGGAAGCGACTAACCTGATATAAAGATAATCAGACAGTATTGTTTACATATCCGTTGTAAGGCTTTCCAATGTAAATTTAAAACAAACATCATTATAATTTAAAAACTTGTAGCTACTGTGTGACATTATTAAACATGATCTGATTGATCACGCTATTTTTACTTGTACATTTTATCACCAGAAACATCTCTCACCTGGAATACTAATTGCATCTAATTAAGTTTAACTCCCCCTGCAATTCAACATGGTTTTGCCCATATATGGCTAAATCACCGGTACCTAAAAATCTGTGTCTTAGTACTATATATGCTAAACTACAGATAAGGGAAAGTAGACTTGTTGCCCATAGCTACAAATCAGTTTCCTATTACATACTAGAGAATGTCATAGTTGCTATGGGCAACATCTCCTCTTTCTATTTTTCAATCTTTAGTAAATTTATCGCTTAATCTTAATATATGACAGGTATCTATGAGGAAGGTATCCCGCCTGCACATTACACTGTGAACTAATGACAGTGTAACCTGTTACTTTCCTATTTTGCAGGACACATACCAATGTTATGAGACTGATGAAAGCTCTTTTATTTCCCCTAGGGCAAGTGTTTATCTATAAATACCATGACTAATGAATTCCATAGCTAGTTACATGGCTGCAGTGTGTGACATTTTAATGATAATGTGTGGACATTGAATATACTGTACATGTACAGAGATTGCAAAGACAAAGAATGTAATACTAATGATACAAAACATACACGATATAGAGCCAGAAGCAACATTTACTAGCACAATAAATAAAATAAACTTACAAGAGATGCTGATGTGCCAGTGACTAGTTGTTTTATGTCTTTATTCAATGCTACAGATCACAAATTGTGTGTGCTGGTAAGGGATGATGAAATGCAATTACATAGAAACCTTTCTACTTTATAACTATATGTTGATCATCCAACTTCAACAGATTCCCCGTCCATAATAACTGGATTTAACTTCCCAAAACGTGGGTCACTGTTGCCGTATGACGCTGATAAAACACACACATTTTTTATATAAATCAAATGATATTATTGAGATACTGATAAGTACGTTTGGGTTCCTGTTTCTGAGTGAATGATCATTGTTTGACACAATTGTCTTTGATGCAACAAAACTTTTTATTAAAGCAGATGAAATCCATTTTCATCATGTATATTATAATACATTAGAGGAACTTCATTGTCTGTATTCAATAACACCCGCTTACATGTAACATTCATTATTAATGCCTCGTTTCCTCTTCTTCTTACACACACACACACACACGTACGTACGTACGTTCCGATAAGATGGATTTATTGTTGGGACTTCATGTCATGAATGGAAATCCAAGAATGTGATAGGAGTTGTGTGATCTTTTCTTACAGATGGCTCAATGTGTTACTAAGGTCCAGCTGTCCATATCTTGCTCAGACCTGCTAGATAAAGACATTGGATCCAAATCTGATCCCTTGTGTGTGGTATTGCAAAGTGTTGGCGATGGAAAGTGGTCAGAGGTAAAACTATTATTATTACAAATTCATTTTGTTATATTTGTGTTGTTTCTCTCTAAATACATGTGATATTGTGTATTATGTTTCATATTCTATGACAATCAACAGATCTCTAATGTATTAGATAAATGAATTGAACCTATGTTACTATAGTATAGAGATTATAGGGTATAATTCCTTATGATTTTCATGTCTATCTAATAGCATCCAGGAGTACAGAGAAGTATATTTTTAACTTGTACTGTTGTGAACAGCCAATAACAAAGCTATTTGCTCCTGTCCTCTTTTGTGCCTCATTAGAAACTCATTTTGTTATACAATTGATGTGTCCAATCCTCTATTTTTACAGAATGAGGCTAATTGTGCATTTCTAACTCCTGTTCAGTTTATCATTTTCATATAAAAAGCTGAATTATTATTTATTATTTTCCTTTTATTTCTCCTGCTGTAGTTGGCCCGGACCGAACGTGTGAAGAACTGCCAGAGCCCCGAGTTCTCCACAAAGCCGGTTATTGATTATTATTTTGAGAAAGTACAGAGCATCAAGTTTGGGGTTTATGACATTGATAACAAATCTGTGGATCTAAACGATGATGACTACCTTGGAGGCTATGAGTGTACCCTTGGACAGGTATGGGGAAAAAGTACTGATTTCACTTAGCTGTCAATCTATTCATGTTTGCTGTCTTAGGGCCAGATTCAGATCTTTAGGCAGTCATGACTTGGTCAAGAGTGGGCAAAACCATGTTGAATTGCAGGGGAGTTAAGTTTCATTAGTTGCAATCAGTATTAAAGGTGAGAGATGATGTTTACCTCCCCTGCAATTCAACATGGTTTTGCCCACTCTTGACCAAGTCATGAGTGCCTAGAGATCTGAATGTGGCCCTAAGACTTTCCTCACACATAAGAAATGTGAATGTACAATAGTTGTTGATAGTCTGGCTGTCATTGTGGTGTCTGTTAATTAGATATCGCTAGTAAATGCATCTTCTAATTAACAATTCAATTCTTTTTGGAAACCTGACTAATGCAGAGTGTATCTGCAAATATTTACTTTTAATTACTGCTGTCATAATTTTTGTTTGGCGTCCACATATCCTTTTGTATTTTTAATGCAAAGTTAAAATATATTAATACTTTTTTTTTGGTTTTTGTTTGCATGTTCATTTAGATTGTTTCTAATCGG
Source organism: Platyplectrum ornatum (assembly GCA_016617825.1). Taxonomy (NCBI): domain Eukaryota; kingdom Metazoa; phylum Chordata; class Amphibia; order Anura; family Limnodynastidae; genus Platyplectrum; species Platyplectrum ornatum. The sequence goes on along the minus strand of JABWIB010001585.1, from coordinate 28,590 downwards.
AAATTGAAAGGTCCACTGGAGCTGAAGAAAGGAAAGCTTGCTGGAAAGGGAATGATTACCGTAAGTTATGTTACAACCAATGGTGGAAGTGGAAATTTAGAGGCTAATATTGGCTTTATGTTATCTAGACAGTTGTGTAAGCTTGCCAGGTGTGTTTCATTGTCACTTGTGAGGTTTGTGCAATAATAGAACCTCCTTCCTATAGATCATTGCAGAGGAGATCAAAGACACTCGGGTTGTGAATCTTGAAGTGGACGCCAGGAACCTGGACAAAAAGGTATAATAAAACAACTCTGGATAATAAAAGGTGTTGAAGCATTGTCACTCTTTGCTCTGCTTCTCCATGTCAGTGTGAGCTACTGAGAGAGACAGTCTCTTGGACAGAAACCAGACTTGATAGCATTTATCTAGTCAATGCTCCAGGAATCCCTTATCCACAATATTACTGATATGAATTATATGTTCATTGTTGATATTTTTCTTACCTAGGATTTTCTTGGTAAGTCTGATCCATTCCTGGAACTTTTCAGACAAGGAGATGACGGGTCCTGGCAGCTGGCTTACAGGTCTGAGGTATGATAGCCAAACATTTACCCTAAAAATCCCAAATCTTAAATCATTTACATTAATAATTGCAGTTGTTTTATCTAAGCGATATTAATAAATACTGTCTTACCATACAGTTGCTTTCTGCTGGTTCTATTTACCCTGGCAGCACAATATTTAATGAATAAATCTTATGCTTCAATGTGTTCTTATTTTCTAGGTGATTAAGAACAATCTTAATCCAACTTGGAAAAAGTTCAGTGTTCCCCTACAGAGCCTGTGTGGTGGGGACATGAACAAACCCATCAAGGTGAGGAATATGTAATCCCATTAATAATACATTTATATTATTAAATTCTGATAATGACATTTAGATAAAATAAATAATAATAAAAGAACATTGAAACATACTGGAGAGTTTATTTTTCTTAAATCGCTTTCATTTTTTAGACTTGAATTCAGGTCAATTTTTACACTACTCTTGACTTGTTGAAGTTATATGAAATCTTATATTTCATGGTTTATATTATTTCCATGTGATGTGTCATGTAACATCTCTTAAGCACTAAGTAAGCATTAAGTAAAGTGTGTAGTGAGCAATCATTTAATATAGTGCTAACTCCCCTGGCTGTCATGTGATTATCGTTTCAGTTCTGCACATTTGGGTTTATATAATGTAGACATTTCCCTATCCTAGCAAAGGGGAAATAGTAGGTCTGAAGATGCTAAGTCTTAATTGTTCATGTAAATTTTCAATATATAAGTGTGTGTGTGTTTCTGGGCTCACTTGTCTGCTTTTAATGTCAGATGTCAGTTAGCGATCATGACGACAACTCCAGCTCCGATCTCATAGGAGAATCCGAGTGCATCGCATCCAAACTGCTGGCAGCTCAGGAGCAAGTGGTGAGCCCTTAAACCTTTTCTGATTGCGTGCCTCTCTTCCTCTAGGTACACTGTACTGATTATGATAGCGATGGCTCTCATGACTTGATAGGGGTATTTGAGACTAACTTATCTCAGCTGCAGAAAGCAGGAGGAGGTTCTCCGGTGAGCTCTTCATTGTTTTGTTAACTCTTCATTTCCCAATTACTCCTAATTACCAGATTGCTACTTTATCCTGGGAAGGGACTAAAAGCTGTAATTTTCCAAATTAATATATTTCTATTTATTTTTTAAATGCATGCGTGATTCTAGTACTATTAACTGTTAATGAATAATACTATGCATCTGATCAATGTATCCAGGGCCGCCATCAGGGGGGACAGCCGGGCCTACAGTCCCGGGCCCGACTGCCCCTCCACCCCCCAGCAGTGGCCCGGAGCACCAGTTCACCACTGCCGGTAGCCTGCATAAAATCAAGTAGACACCATTATTGGCGTCTATGTGAGTTTAAATAGGCCCGATGGTCTCCCGCAGTGACGTCATTACGTCACAACGTCCTGCCGTTATGTGGGGGGCCCGGCCGCCCAGGACTTTGTGAGTCCCGGGCCCGGGTGATCGTGGCGGCGGCCCTGAATGTATCTGATCAAAGCTTTATCCAGAATATGCAATGCATGGTGTTTGCTGTATTGAGAGTTGGAAACCCTTGTTTTGTATAGGTGGAATTTGAGTGTATAAATCCCCAAAAGAAGCAGAAGAAGAAGGGTTACAAGAATTCTGGTGTTATTCGTGTCAAGTCTTGTACCGTAAGTATGTCTTCCCATGAGTCCATGTAGAGTGTGATTCATAACTTATTTAGTACCTAGATGCACCCTGATCCCTAAATGTAAGCCTGTCTATATAGTTTTGTCATTCTTAATCTACAAATGAATGTAAAACATCCATGTTGTCACTCACTGAAATCTGTTTATTTGATTTTCTAGATAAATGTGGAGTATTCATTCCTGGACTATGTGATGGGTGGCTGTCAGATCAACTTCACTGTAAGTGACTGCTTGGTGTCAATATTGTATAAGCAACGAATTGTCACTGATACCAGACAGAGTTTGCACAGAGAATGATTGTAATTCAACAGTTGCCAATTAGGTATAGGTCTGATGCTGTCAATAAATGTCTTATTCTGGCAGTGATTTACAAGAACTGCTCCCTCATACCAATGTCCTGTAGCTAAAATTAATTATGGAATATTTGGACGGGACAAGCACAGATCATGCATTACAGGCACTGATTCTGTAGCATGGTGAGAAAGGGGGAAGTCTTCCAGATGAAAGCAAGCTAGTTTACACGTATAGTGCCCTACAGACCTCTACTAATCATTCTGTACAAATGTTTTATGATTCCAGGTGGGCATAGATTTTACCGGCTCCAATGGAGATCCTAAGTCGCCAGACTCGCTGCACTATATCAGCCCAAATGGGGTTAACGAGTACTTAACTGCAATCTGGTGTGTTGGCAATGTGATCCAGGATTATGACACGTAAGACTATATCATTTATATTATCTGACAAACTATAAAATGATTTGCAAATGTATAGTGTGTATGCTGGAATGTAATGAAACACTTTTCATGTGTATGCTGGAATGATGACGAAGCAGTCCAGAAACCTGACCAGTAATAGTAACAACTGAGCATCTGCTCAAGGAGTACAAGATTTCCCTGTATATCAGACTGTTTGAGACAGGAAAGTGCAGATGAGTTCCCAGCATTATAAACTGGATTCCAGCCAGTGGTCATTCAGTGACTCATCGACTGAGTTGTGTTTCTGTAAACTTAATGCAGTTGTGCCTCACACATTAAGAAATACATGTCTTACCCCTTCCCTTATTTTTTTTGTTCTCAATAAAAATTATTGATGTTAAAAAGAAATACATGTCTTTTGCAGCGTATAAAGTCACAATGCAATTACTTTAGTTGGTAACAAGTCTGTAGTTAAGGCCACCACTAAGCCTGGCAATTGTATGGCATTTATCTTAATGTCTCCATGCATGTAATATGATTTGTTGTAAACCTGACATAAGTGACTGTTTACAGGGACAAGCAATTCCCAGCTTTTGGATTCGGTGCTCAGGTCCCTCCAAATTGGCAGGTAAAGTGACAATGTGTATTTATATGTCTGTTAATGTCTGTTTGTGGGTTATCGCATAGTAATCTAAGTGTTATATTTTATTATCTGCATGAGGGTCATAAGTATTCAGTATATGTATAATATAGGGCCTATTTATGTGTCTTGATTGTTAAGTTGCGTTATTTTTAATCACAACTTTGGGGGCAATTTATCCCCTATTTCTGTTTTTTGCCGACTTACCCTGCATGAGTTATTTTGATTATCAGCAATCAAAATATCATGTGCAGGGAAAGTGTGAATGGGTTACTTTCTCATACCTAGAAGCGGCAGTGTTATGCCAGCATAGTAAAATCACGTTATAGTTCAATTGTAACGTGATTTTCTTATAGAGACATAGCTGCTGCTCTAATGAATGAGTAATCATTTCAGTGTAACCATTTCATTGTCACTCATTCATAGCAGCGGCAGCTATGTCAGAAAACAAGTTGCAGTTGATTAGTAATGTAAGTTTACTATTATGCTGGCATATGCTGCTGCTAAGTACCACTTGAATCGGCCCCGTAGTTTGTTGGCCAAGATATAAATCCAGATATAAATGTCAATTTTTACCATAACGCTTTTTATATTTCACTAGACACATACATTGGTTAAACTGATTCATTTTATTGTTTCATTTGCAGGTGTCTCATGAGTTTGCTTTGAACTTCAACCCCAGCAATCCTTATTGTCCAGGTATACATCAGGATGCATTAGTTATTGTAAACTGTTGCTAGAAATTAATAGTTCTGCAGCAACATGTAGTATCCTCTAGCTACGAGTAATATAAGAATAATGATCACTTTCAAGTGTTACAATCTGCCGTGTTTAGATCCTCTCATTTTATTGGCTTTACATTGTAGCATTAGGATGGTGGCAATTACATACAAATACATTCTAACTGCAGGTGTACAAGGCATTGTGGATGCGTACCGCCAGGCTCTACCACAAGTGCGCCTTTATGGCCCAACAAACTTTTCCCCAATCATTAATCACGTGACCAGGTTTGCCTCTGCTGCTGCACAACAGAAAACTGCATCTGTGAGTATACTCCAATTTACTGATAATTGTAAGTCCTGATCACTAGATGATTGGCAGTCCCAGTCCTTTGGCTCTTTAATTCCTTTATGTTTTCTTTTGTAGCAATACTTTGTGCTGTTAATCATCACCGATGGGGAGATCACAGATCTGAATGATACCAGAAACGCCATTGTCCAAGCCTCAAAGCTTCCCATGTCTATCATCATTATTGGAGTGGGAAATGCAGATTTCAAGGCCATGGAATTTCTTGACGGGGACAATGGAGTCCTGAAAGCCTCATCTGGAGAAGTAGCTGCCAGAGACATAGTCCAGTTTGTGCCATTCCGCCAATTCCAGAATGTGAGCTCATGTTTTGCTTATGAAAATGTGGGGATTATTATAGAACAGTGTGAGGGTTAATCGGAGAATACGTCATGTATAATGGAATGGGAAGATTAGTGGTTATTGATATTATAATATTATAATTGCATGGATGATATATTTGCTCATTCTTCCTTTTCAGGCCCCCCGAGAAGCCCTCACTCAGGCTGTTCTTGCAGAGATTCCCAACCAGTTGGTCTCTTATTTCAAGTTGCTGGGATTGCTTCCTGTGAATCCTCCGCAGCAGAAGACTGCATAGAGAAGTGACATAGTCCATGGATATGGTGCTGCTACAGATACATAGCATATTCCACTCATGTAGACTTTATATTGAATCAGCAGAACAATCAGTAACCTGGGAACATCCTCATTTTCTCCCTTGTTTTTTCGTGGTTGTTTTGTGTGAGGGGTAAAGTAGGTTCTGGGGTTTGTTGCATATTGTCATATTTTTGCATTCTATTACAAAGTGAAGTGGACAGGGTGTTATTGTTGGCACTTATTTTATACAGATAATCTCTGTATACATACTTACCTGTAGGGCTGTTTTTAGGGCCCCTAGCAAAGACCAAATGTAAGATATTTACTCCCCCCACTAAAGATAATCCCTTTTGTTTAGATAGAATATTTTCTATACTGTCGTAGGGTTTATGCACGTTACCACTTTAATACCATAATACCATTCCTACAGACGTTATTATTGTGCCTGTATCTGCAGTGACAAAATGCAAACAATAGCCTTTTATTTGCCTTTAAGCAGTAACTGTAAGTATGCCACCTGAGAGTGCTTAGCCTTACTAGGGTGCCAGCCTAGCCCATATGGACAGATGCCTTTCTTTGCTATGCAGTGATTTGTTTATAAAGTGCCTTTTCCTAGTGTCCAGCATTTAGCGGGTTTATTGATGCAACAGTTCTGTCAGATTTGTTAGGGGTGAGGGTGGGGGTACATTGTGCCTTTTCAGCACTAGGCTGAATTAATGGTCTTTTTGTTAGAATCTTTGTTGTTTTGTTTTCAATTTGCCAATTTTGTAACATTTTTGCCAATTGTCATGTTTTCCTAGAGAGTGAGTTACTTATGTTACAGCAGTTTCCACTGGTCATTGTACATGTTCTTTGCTATTTTTTTTTGCCTTAACGTGTTTTATCCATATATACCAGGTCATTTATAGTAACTTGTATCAGACTAGTTGCTGAGTGTTACAAAGAAAAACGTGTCATTGTGTAAACTGCTGTCAGGGGAAGAGCTGACGTATATTAAACAGATCACTATGAACGAGTATGCTTTGTGTTTTACATCTAAATCTGGACACACCTATGCAATCATACCTGCGATGTTATGGCTCTAACTATTTCACTGTTGATTGCCCGATCAGGACTCAATTTCCTTTGTACAAACTATAGTAGTTCACAGTCAGATCTGAGATCATCAGCACCCTAACCATCTGTACAAATATCTGCCTGTACTGCAGACGACTGACAAGAATAGTCACACACCTTGTACCATCGTGATTGTAAATCTTATAGTGTTCACCCATCACCCTTCTTAGCATAACAAATCCAGCTAATGGGTGCTTACACACACTGGCAATACACTTCCAAATAGTGTAGAATCGCATGATTGACCTGATCATTGAACATGTTGTTATTGCTGGACTGGAAGAAGTCAGGTTGTATGTTCATGTATGGATCTTGCGTGACCATCCTGTAAAAGATCCTTTTGGAATGACTTCTGACAATGAAAGGGATCTATATTTGCCATCTATTATCTAGATATTGAAGCTGCTTACAATAGTAAAGTAAAGGCTATGACTGATAAAGCTGGGTTATCAGCCTATCAGGGTTAAGATTATTGTATAATAATCTGCTGTGTTGGAATGTTTCCATCTTAAACAGCTTCATCAGAAGCAATCTCTGCTAATCTAATGCAGAGTGTTTCCAGCAAAAGTCATTGTACAGTACAGGTAAAACATTTGTAATAACTTACACATAGTCTATTATGACAACTCTAAAAGTGTAAATGTTAATAACCAAGAACTGAATTCAGACCTCCTCATGCGTTGCCTTGATCCAGACCTCTGCACTCCTAGGTCTCCCCACGCAAAGGCAAATGTTGGCGTTGCCATAGCCCAACCTTAAGTCCTCCATAGAAATCAGCCATCTCAAACCATTCCATAGCCTGCCCCTACTGTTAAAATTATATTGGTCACCCGGCCATATTGTTGAGTTTTGGAGAGCAGAGGGGCTGTCTCACCCTGTAATCCGGATCCACATTTTTCAAATAAGCAAATGTCAACGTTTTCTTGTCATAATACGAAATCCCAAACACCTACATCGAGTCATTACACAGAGAAGACATTGGGACATTTGTTCAGGTTTTAAAACTATGAGCCTCTAAAAACCAATTTAGACGACCGCTGCTTCATATGACAATACACACTAGAAGTCGGAGCATGATTATCGTTGGATATCCCTGCTCCCGATCTAACATTGGAGTTCGCACATTCTACTAAGACCAGAACCTTTCTACTTATTTATATTTTTTGTACTGGTTGCTAAAATGTTGATCTTCCCATGAAATCCCTTTTAAGAGGTAGGTATAGAGGTTTTGAGGTAGATGAGGTATTTGTGTATTGTGTACAAAAAAAACAAAGCATATCCTTAGCATTCAAAAAGTAATACATTTGTTTTGGCCCCTTGCATTTCAAAATGGTTTGCCCAAGAACAAATGTACTCCTGTGCCTATGCCTTACTTTTCCTAAACATGTAAATACTTTCAGCACTTGTCTAATTAACCCCTAGGTGGCACTGTTCTACCTTATAACAAATAGTGTGTGTTGCAACCATGCTTACAGTAAAATATATATCATCTATATATAAAGTTTGGCAACCACAAATTCTTTGCAAAAATACAAAACCTCAATATAATGAACAACACCACATTAGAAACTATGGAGAATTAAAAGGATTTAGGAGTCACTATTTCATGTGACTTAAAGGTAACCAAGCACTGTAACAAGGTTTAATAAGGAGAGGAACTAGTAATAGAACAAGTGAGGTAGTAATTACATTCGATAGGCTGCCGATTGATATACTAAACTGTGAGCGAGGAAAAGCAGAGATGTTGAACTTCTCTGGTATGTAACGGGAATGTGAAAGCTAGACTCCGATTGGTTGCTATGGGCAGCAGCTCCACTTTTTCGTTTCCACAGTCTAATAAAAATATATGTCTCATTGGTATAACCCCACATGGAATATTGTGTTCATTTCTGGAGGCCATATATCCAGAAGGACATGAGAAACTGCAAAGAAGAGCAACATAAATGGACATGACGTGTAAAATAAAAAGGAAGAACTAAACATGTATAGCTTTGGCACAGAGAATAGAAAAGGGGAACATGACCGTTTTCACAAATATCACGAGGTAGAATCAGGTACAGGTCTGTGTAATTATTCTAAGTTAAAGATGCACCAAAACAATGACGTGTTGTTATACTGGAGGGTGGTGGGTTTAAGGCAAATATGTGTAAAAATGACTTCTAAAGGGTAGGTAATTAGAGGATTACCCTCTCATCCGAGGTGATCGATGCTACCACAGTAGAACACTCTAAACATGCTTTGGATAAATCTTAAGCTTATACAAAAATTTAGTTGAGTGTCTAATAGGATCAATGGTCAAAATAGCTCCTGCATGTGCCATGTGTTTCATACCATCACTTTATATGTTCCTGTATTCTGAATATAATACACAGTTCAGGTTCAGGTTGAATGTTAACCATTACCTATTAAATGTCCATTCGAAATGTATTCGACCCGGGTGGCCAAATCCTCTCATATCAAACTCTCAAGGACAATTTTGGCCTCCCCAACTCCAATTTTTTCATGTACCCACAATTACGCCACTATGCCCTAACTATGCCTCAAACCTTTGTCAAGCCCCTTAACTCCGACCCAGGCGCACTCTATGTCTTACAAAACTAGATACCTCCAGAAAGATCTCCTTCTGCAGTCCTCGGACAGACACTGGCAAACCCTACACCGTATGTATATGGCCCCGTCCCAACGCCGACACATGGTGCCATCGGACACAGGTCACCGCCCAAAATGAGCTCCCTCTGGGCTACCTGACGTTGAGAAGGGTGTGACCCATTTCCTGGCTCAATAGCCTCCATACATTGACCTTTTGCATGCTGATGTTCAAACCCATATATACCCATATGTTTTTGAGACCACAACATGGTACCTAACCCGCCCCTCATAGCAGGTTCCTTGTCATCTGACATTCGTCCCCCCCCCCCCATCTGTCTCCCTCCCTCCTCACTTTTTCCTTTAGTTTGTTTTCTTTCCATCTTGTCCCCGGCACCACCTCTTAGAATGTTCCATGTGATATACATGGTTCCTTTTGGTTTCTACTATTGTGCCAGCCTCGCTTCCTGGTCGCTGTCTGATTACCTTGTTGAACTATGTTATGTATTTTTGCTTGTTTAGACCTGACACTACCTGTATTGCCAGTTACGTTTTCTCTGCTGGTGTAATGCCATTTCTTAAAAACTCAATAAACAGATTAAAAAAAAAATGTCCATTTAAATGTGTATGTGGTAAAAAGTTCAGCATCAGGACATCAAGAAAACTGGATCGTACATGCGTGCTGGATGTCATTTAGGTGTCCCACATAAAACTATGCACTGATTTGTTTCATACGCAGCAGACCGGCAGGTAAAATATATGGTAGGCTTGTACGACTTAGGGACAGAAGAGGGGAGCACAAATGAGCCTAATCTATAGCAAGATATTAGCAGAAGTACTCACATTCCGAGCCCTATCATTTGCACTGAATACAGGACATGTGTAAGTCCAGGGTTACACAGCTGCATATTGGGTAAAAGTTCAGCATGTTAATCAATTTACTAAAGTTATATAATGAAAGCTATAGAAATGTCGCGTCTACTTTGTGCTGACAACTCAGCTGTACATATCTGTTATCAGAAAATCCAAACAAAATGCATAAGCAACATTTTCATTGTATATAACAGTGAGATAATCCTGCTCTGGATTGTCTGGATGACTCGGAAAGAGAAAGTAACTTAATTGTGCCTCAAAAAATTGGTGCTCTCCGGGTGTTGTCAAACGAATGCTTTGCATGCTGGCACTTGTAGTTTGACAACACCAGGAGAGCCGCAGGTTGCCTATCCCTGCATTGAAGGATTGCTTTACCCCTTTATACCAACACCTCCATGTGGAACTATAAGTCCCAGCATGGTTTAACTGCATAGACAATTGATTCCTAGCAAAGCATGCTGGGATGTGTAATTGAGATGTTAGATACACTGGAATCTTGGAGTCATGTCCTGTATAAGCTATAGGGTAGTTTAGGGATATGATATAAGCAGGGCTGCCGACTTTCGGTTTTGTACACCCAGGAGAACCCAAAGGTCGACAGAATAGGGGTTGGCTGATTTATGTTAATTACAACAAAAAGCCCTGCCCAATGGATATGAAATGACTATCTATTGCTGTGGATGGGATGTCATCAAGTCCTGTCTACCACAGTAATAATCCACTGATACCACTGCCTCAGCCCAGGTCCCGGGAGATTTGGAATTGGCAATCCTGGATATATGACATGGTAATGCAGCAAATAGCATTGTTGTGATATGTAGACGAAACATAATGTGGAAACATATACATTCAGATGTTCAGAACTCATATTAGAAATATGCTATAAAAAATATGGGTCTGGAATGCGGGATTTGGGGTATTCAATATGAAAGAACTGCTGTATTATGCCAAATGTTATGGTGAGCTATGGCTGACAGATATACAGTTGTGTTCTTGCTTACATTTACATGAAAGAGGCACTTGTAGGTCAGAGAAATATAACCTTAAGTGTATAATGAAATAACCACAAATGTCTTTTCTGTGCTCACATCATTATTAGTTTTTATTCAACCCCCAAGTGACATTCAATCTTAGTACTTAGTACAACATCCTTTTACAGTTATAACAGCTTTTAAACGTGAAGCATAGCTTGGCACAAGTGTCTTGCAGCGATCTACAGGTATCTTCGCC
>JABWIB010001584.1:79675-90521 GCA_016617825.1 Platyplectrum ornatum | reverse complement strand
ATTGGCAAGTTGACACTTAATTTAAAACCACAATATATGACCCAATATAGGGACACACATTGCGTAGACTCAGCACAGTGCTCGACTCACATGGCTTTTACCTCAACATGCGTCAGATTCCATCAGACATTCATTTGAATTAAAGCNAGTGGTCACTTTAGCATAATCTGCACCTGCTAAAGAGCCACTCGGGAAGTTGTTGTGTAAAATGCCATTGGACATTGCCAATTTGCATCAGCTCTGGAATGGGAATAACAGTTGCAGACATCCCCACCAGTGTTACACTATCCCTGAACATGCAATAATGAGCTTAACAGATGTTTTTCACTGTGAGTAGAACAGCTACTGAAGGCTTAGTACCTGAGCCATTAATAAAATATATATCTCTCCATTCACAGACTGCCAATGTTGGTCTTGTTATAATACTTGAAAAAACGTGAGAGATTTACTTAAGTCTTTTACTGTGCTACTATAAAATGTGCATTAGATATTAAGCAAAGAATAAAAATAGATCTTTGGTCCAAACAAGTGTATAATACAGAGTAGTGTGAGGAGGTGGAAGAGATTGTAGTTACACAGACGTCATTGAACATTTCAGTGTAACATATACAGCATCAGGTAATTGTTTCCAGGATGAAAGGCAGTACACACTGGCACTATAAAATATTCAAGTACAAATACAATGTTAAATACTAATATGAAATAATAGCTGGGGAAATTGTAGCGATTGGACACATCTCCTGACCCTGCTGTGTTGTCCTTTTTAGGATCAGCACAGTGTCAGGACAATTTGACCTGTTATTGTTTAGAAGCATTTCTGGAGCATTTTCTGGTGCCGCAACAAATCTGTCCAGCATACTCAATATACAATTACTGCGCTGATTGATCTAATAATTGTACAGTGTGTACCCAGCTAAAGACAGCTGCTATGATGTGCCTGCCAAACTTTATGTGCCTGATNCAGTGTATTATTATTTAAGGCCCGCAATGGAGGATTTTGCACAAATTTGAGATCCTAACACTCCCCATGCTTTCCTACATGCAGTGCTGCAAACACCCCTACAGATTACACTAATAACGCTGTGTGGGTGGAATATTAGATTGTATGCGCATTAGGGATCCATTATCATGTGATCTTTAGATCACATGATAATGGATCACTGNACATTTTGATGGATAAGTTGCAATTTTGTTGCTTTGACATGTTGCATTTATATAGACAAGTTGTCTCATTGATTTATGATGAATGATTCTGCATATTGTGCAATATAACTGTTGATATACCTGTGCTTGATACAACTATGCCTATCAAATGTGTATATTTTACGATTTTTGAATTACCATTTAACATGTAACATGATCTGTATACAGAGCTGCCATCAGGGGGGGACTGCTGGGCCAACAGTCCCGGGCCCGGCCATCCCCCCACCCCCGGCAGTGGCCCTGTACTGGTGTGCCAGCAGCCTGCCTGAACTCACTCAGACGCTATTATTGGCGTCTAAGTGAGTTTAAATAGGCCCCGCGGTGGCGTTGTGACGTCGCGATATCCTGGTGTTATGTGGGGGGCCCGGCCGGTGATCCTGGCGTAGGCTTTCTCTGTATGCACATACAATAGCGGTTAGAGTGGGTCTCAGCCCCCAGTTTTGTCTATGTTGCCTAGTGTAGGGAGGGACAGCATAGTGGCCCAAGAGTAATAGTGTGGATAGGGGATAAGACTTTCCCACAAAGAATAGGGGAGAACCACACCAAAAGCGATTTTGCTCCTACCAAAATGTATATGTCTTGCCAGGTGCATTGTGTGTTATGGCACTGGTGCGGCCTCATCTAGAACACTGTGTTCAGTTCTGGAGGCCATATCTCCAGAGGGACAAAAATACATTAGAGAAAGTGCAAAGAAGAGCCACCAAAATGGTTCATGGTATGACCAACAAAAACTATAAAGAAAGACTAGAGCAACTAAATATGTACAGCTTGGAGCAGAGAAGGGAGAGGGGTGATATGATAGCAGCTTTCACATATATCAAGGGGTGTCACCAGGTGGAGGAGGGGGGCATTTTTCAAAGAAAGAGGTGTAGTAGAACGCGAGGGCATGCTTATAAACAGGAGGGTGGTAGGTTCAGGGGAAATGTGCGAAAGAATTACTTCACTGAAAGGGTAGTGGATATGTGGAATAGCCTCCCATCAGAAGTGGTGGAACAGTTTAAGCATGCTTGGGATAAATATAAGGGTATTTTGAGTTTTAANTANACAATGGGGCAGACTGGATGGGCNATGTGGCTCTTATCTGCTGTCACTTTCTATGTTTCTATGTATGTTTCTATGTATGTTTTTAAGTATATTTGTGTGATATATGTGGCTACACTTTTAATATAGCCCTTGCACCCCATATAGCTCGGCTAGTGCGATCTCAGCTAGTGTTGGGTGTTAATAAGTCAAACAATAAATGAGCAGAGTAATCAATTATCGCCTGTTTGACCCAATTTTATTTATAGAGTCTGACCAGCTTTAGTGGACTGGGCAATCATCCCAGGACCTCTGCACAGAGATTATGTCATATTAACCCTGTGCCAAATGATCAGGAAAGCAGAGGTCTCATCCTATTACTTGGCCCAATACTCTGCATATTCTTAAGCTGGCCACACACTAGACGATTATCAGCTCAATTCCACAATTATAGTAGATGAGGAACAACCGCATAGAACATTCCTGAAAAAAAAGCANAATCTTCTGCCTAAAAATGTTTACAGCAGAAGGGAGTGTAATGAGCGCCACATTGTCAAGAAGTATATAATGACACGTAGAATGTTTGAACTATATAAAGAACAGATATGAAATAATAGTAATGGTCAGCTGATTTCCAACATGTGGCGGACCGATTATTGTAGCAGCGTCAGATGCCGTCAGTCGAGAAACGGACATAAGATAGTCTTGTTTTAATAATGTTGAAAGCTCAGTTTTGTGCCTAATACAACACACAGCTGAATTCAGTCCTCCCGGCGGAAATGCATTGCTCCCTCCAACAGTATGAGCATGGGAAGCCCATTCTCCAGTGTATCATCCCCACCTGCGTACACAACGGAGCTGTTCTTAGGAAAAGGAGATGTGGCTTTTACCAGCAGATGAGCAACTACAATTTATCTCATCAGTTGGTATATTCCTGATGAGAAAAGGTTTTTCATCTACATGTAGCCTCGCTANAGTTCTGTATGCAAGTATTATATTATTATATGGTTACTAAATGATTAATAGTATTACTACAAGTATTATAAGAATCTAATAAGAGAGAGAATGCAGATTTCTACTGTTCATTGATGTGTCTCTAAACAGATAAAAGGTAAACAGTCGCTTACCAAAGTGTCTTATTAATNAATTGGATACGTCCCTTGCTAAAATCACTTTGTCCAATGAAATATACAATTTTGGCATCTGCACAAAGTAGTGTGACNTTGGTATTATGGTCATTGTCCATGCACATAGGCTTACCTAATCCTCANAGGAGAACATACCTAACCCCAGTGTATAATAACCCCAGGAAGAGCAGAGGAACCCATCCCAGTCCCCGCGGGATAGATACTTACACACTGTCAGTTTCTTTACTGTAAGCTTTCATTTCTCCGCCAGCGGCTGATTGGAACCATCTGATTAGAAGCAGGACTGTTGGCTCGAGTTTGGTTTGAATANTGTAAATGTCTCATGTCCAGCATCACCATCTGCTGTGTAAATCACCTCTGCAGTCACACTTTAATATTAGGCTGGGGAAGAAGAAATCAGTGTATATAACATATGTCACATACTGTACATACATNACATATATGGCTAGGGGAATAACGTACTGAACAACGAAACATTATCTGCAAATTCTAAATAAATACAACCACTTCCCAGATAAACANAAAACTATACCATGAAGTTAATATTAACATAATTGATAATAATAATTTATCAGTACAAATCCTTTAATAATGCTTTATGGGGTCCNTCAAATGGAATATAAAAACTCATTGGATATCACTACTGGGGATCTATGTGCAGCAATCAATAATTCACTGTTAAGTGGGGGTTCATTATAACTGCAGTATATAACTTATATAACTAACAATAAAATATAGACCAATTCCCTAAGAACTTGTGACTTCAGCAACTATCAATAGTCAATATACAATTTGGAAGCTACACTGTATAGGAATGCAATACATTACTAATATTCCAAGGAAAGATTTCTGGGAAATAAAAGTGATGAAAGCCAATGGCCTAAATTCACTAAGCGGGGAGTTTGCAGGGGAATTGAAAAGTGGGGATGTTGCCCATAGCAACCAATGTGGGGCATGTTAGAAAGTGGGGCATGTTAGAAACTATGCAGTAACAGGCTAGGGAAAATCCACCCCATGGTTTACTTCAGACCCGCGTCTCTGTGTTGAGCTCCACTCATACAACATCATTACTACATCTGCTGGTTTTATGTTTGTAAGCACATAAGGAAAGGGGGGGTTGGGAATGGGGGAGACAAGAAGCAGATGTTGGATCAGATATGTGATGAGACTGGAAAGAACATTCTAAATGTGTGTGTGACTTTTTACTTTAATTTGGATGTTTGACAATGGGCGAGTCTCTGTACAGCACACTGCAAGTCTCTTACTACGAAGGTCTCATATCTTGTTATTNATTTGCAGTACAGCCCTTGTTATTATTTGACATTTGAAGAAACCTCATAAGTAACCAGCCAGGACAGGTTGAGTTGACCAGGTTCATTGAAATACATACAGCTACANTGACCCTCCACCCCTTTGTGTCCATGCAGTAGCTTTATAAAATCTAGGAACACTAGTCCTGTAAAATGGGAAACAGAATGCTATGACATACTGGGGACAGAGAGCATATTTATAAAATCTGCTGGCCAAAACACAATGCAAACTAATGGTTATAATCCATAGCAACAACTGGTCTTATTGGAATGTTCTGTGCAATTGCTTAAGTAGCGGTTTTAATGAGTGTTACATACCATGCTATCATGAATGAAAGGGTTCAGAATTGGGATTGTGTGAAATATTTTGACGAGTAACTAGATATGTCCTGAGGCAGATAGGCCTTTTTAACCTTTATAAAGACATATTATTTGTCGTGTTCAGTTAGAAGCTTAAGAGCAAAACAGAGGAATCCCTCCTGAAGTGGCTGTTACNATAAACCCTAGCTCACATGGTACTATATTACATAGTGGCTTGTCAACAATTATAAGCAATGCTCCAGAGAGCACAGGGATGCTGAATGGACCAAAAGCTTCCATGTCCTCCAGCTGCCAGAATGCCGCAAGAGACGCATTATACCAGGGAATAGAACACAGGTAGAGAAAGACAGAATGGATGCCTCACATACGGGGTCATTGCACTCTGCGGTCTGACATCTTCAACCTTAGCAGCGCAAGATAAATACATAAAGACTAAAATGGGGAAAATAAGAAAATGCACAATAGATCTATACGTGAGGCAGGAAAACGTGACGGCAAATTAAAAATTGTTCTGGTAATGATATACAGTGTTCTCCCCCGGAAGCTTTTAGCCAGGGGCNCTCCACCAAGAGGGTTGTAGAATATAGGAAAAGGGGGTTATATAGGATAGATAGGTAAAGGTAAATAAATAAATAGGTAGAGGTAAAAAAAACAGATGGATTGGACATACATGGGAAGAGAAAGGAGGACTGAGGGCCACCCGCCTGGTAAAAAGTTCTGAGGAGAACACTGATATAGCAATATACGACACAAGGTATGACCAAGCTGCAGGAAGAAGCAGTGTTGTGGAAAGCGGCATGAAAGCTGTGGGTGAAGTTAGAAATTAGTTTTGCCTCTGCTGAGTGAGACATTACAGGCCCAGGGTTCAGGAAAGGCCTTGCTGAGGGGGAATATGGGTGGTGCAAGAGCTCGGAGTTGCTCCATTAGATGTAATAGTTGCTGAGTTCTCTCCCTCCTGCTGCACAGCTGGCTCGGGTTTTCATGTGCAAACCAACAGTCCAAGAGCACTCCCCAAACGAAGCAAAAGGCTGCTGGGAGAGAAGGGGCTGGAGCTTGCTTTTCTTGTNCTGTACACAGGGCTGTGGCCCTAACACACATTACAAGAAACATATGTCTCGCTGAGGCAATATTTAGATGATAGAACATGGTCCAGTCGGAGGGAGGTGAATGAGTGGTGTTCCTTCACTGAGAAACCTTTAACAATGCAGTAAAATAGAGAGCAGAGAAAGGAATGACCTAGTTTTTAACCCCAGTGGAACCAAAATATCTGACTTGGCTAATCCTTCCTGCTCGTTTCGGGCTTCCCATCTGGATTACAGCTGACCAAACTCCCTCCTCTCCAGCCTCTTGTTGGATGCATTCCAGAACATAGAAAAAAACTGTGCAGCTCATTTCAAAAACTTCTGCACTTAATAGACGATTACAAAGTGGTATGAGGAATAAACTGCTCTGCGGAATATAAGAGAATGTCATGTATTTGTCCCATAGATGAGGAAATGTTTACGGTGACTTGACTATTTTACAGGCATAAAGAAATGNATTTAACAAGGGCCTCAGACAAAGCTCTTCTTCTGTGCCTAGTTTGCTGGTAAGCGATACCCTGTGATCGCGCGGTTTCTTATGTGGAATATTTCAGAGATGAGGTCACGTTTACATCACTCCAATTTAGGCAGATGTAGTTTAAAGTTCATTCATTCAATATTCCGCAGAATTGGATGCTTGGGTCAGGCCTAGTGAAATGCTCACATCCTGTCATTTATAACAAGGGCCATTATACTAGGAATGGGATTTCTGTGTCAATGCTGCAAAACTGTACAAATCCCATAACCACACGTTATATTCACCATCAAAAATTACCAGTAGAGCGTTGTAAAAACACACCCGATATTGAGATCATGGACCACATTTTCTGAAACCCTGTTCTGTACACACAGCCTTACAAGGGTTCTGGGCATGCCCAGTGCAATACAGATNATTGTCTCAATNATGNAAATCACCTGAGTGTATTATTTCTGGATCAGAACCTAGGAAACCAGCCCAGATCTTGATCCTCAATTCTGGCTTCAGAGTGGAATGGACACGGAGGTAAAATGGTAGAAGGAGGTGGGAGGGAGATTTTGGTAATTCTATAATATGGGCTGACAGGAATGCATTGTCTCCACACTGGGCCTGGTACTACACTTTGGCCTAGATAGAAATATTAGTTTATAGCAGATGGGTTCCGTCATAATGCCCCCCCCCCCCCCCAGAGCTCTAGGTGACATCTTATACCCCNTTCACATAGACTACCCTGGTAAATCTGTTTTTAACGAGCAGGGTTGTTAGCTGTGGATCTGAATTACCCTGGTAGATAACCCTGTTCACAGTGCTGAATTAACCTGGTAATTCATTAACTACCCTGATAATTCACAATTTACACCGTTCACAATGAACCAGGGTAGTTAGTAGTAATTTTAGCGCCGTTCACAATATGTACACTACCCTGGTAGTTCATTCAACCCGGGAAATTACCTGGTTAATAGACTTTTTTGTGAACGGGGTATAACCTCATCCTTCATTTTACACGTGCAGAAGTCTGTGAAGGACAATAAAACACAAATGAATTATATTTTTCAAATGAAATACTGCAAAAAATAATTATTACAGTGTCTACCTGTCAGCTTCTGAATAATCAACACAGTAAAGAATAGACAGGACAGAGCTGTATTATTCAAGATAAAGGTGATTACTATTAAAATCATATGTTGTAAAATTTATTACTGTATTTATTTGTAAATATGATCAGCAGAAAAAGAAAACATACATAATAAAATACATTTTAAAAATTTTTAAAACCTGTCTATATATTTAACTATCACTATTACCTGATCCATTCAAAGCAACTATCACTGCGCCCTATATATTATATTATATGATTCTAAACAACAGGGGAAATGCACTACACACTGGAAATATACACAGAGGACATAATAGTGGCCATGGAGAGATAGGGAGAGCCACTTCACCCTCAATATACATAATAATAAACACCCACATCACCCGGAATACCCTATAATCCCCCTCTGCCGGTCACCTCTGGGAGCATGTTGAGACATCGCCTGATTGCCCGGGATTCACCTCAGGGAAGAACCCGGATTTACCTCAGCACGACCCCAAGGTGGGAAATCCAGCCCTCGCGAGACTATCCTACCATACTATCAGATAGCGGAGCATGATACATGCTGTGTCGTGTAGCAGGTGTGAGTCCTGGTGACACGAGTTGTACAAAACAGGTGTGTAATGTGTGTCTGTCTCCTGGTCACATGTTGCATGCAGCAGTGACACAGGTGTGTCTTTGTATCCTATACACTATAACACAATATAATGCAGTGTAACAGGAATACACTGATATGTGCTTCATGTATGGCTAATATATATATATATATATATACAGTATATATATATATTTATATTATTTTTTATTATTATTATATACCAGATCCAAACTAAGTGATTAAAGTTACACTGGGATAATACCATGATGAATGTCGGGGTGAGATTTCCTCCTGGGCAATACCACAATGAATGTCATGGGAGTGAAAGTTCCACCTGGTTAATACCATGATAAGTTGACTTCACTTATACCTCTTTCACACTGACATGAAATACCCGGGCAGTTTCTAGGTTGCCTGAAATCCTGGGTGTTTCAGGTCAGTGTGAACAGGGCTTTTTTTTTTTTATAGCAGTTGGCCCTGGATAAAAAGCAGGCTTATTCTCAGCTCTGACCTCGGTCATCTGCAATGTAAATCATGCTATATAGATAATCTTTCTAGTATGTGACCACCTTAAGGGTGTCATTACTTTTAAGCTGAGGTGTTTCTATAGAGTAGCTCGCTGATTATACGTTTACTAAGAGGTCTAGAGAGGTGTATATATATTTTTATATTGTATAAATGTATTGTATAAATATTTATTTTAAATATATTCTATTAAATTGATTATATATTTTTACTTCTTTATACCTGTTTTCACGATATATATTTTTATATTGTATAAATGTATTGTATAAATATTTATTTTAAATATATTCTATTAAATTGATTATATATTTTTACTTCTTTATACCTGTTTTCACGATTTTCAACCCTACCTTGATATCCAACCAACTAGCGCAGCTCACATTCTTTATTGTATAGATAATCTTTCTAGTGNGTGACCAGCTTAACGGCTTGNATTTGATTGGTTTCTNTGGGAAACATCCCCGCTATTCCAATACCATCGTTTAATAAATTATGGCCCCTGAGTACTATAGGTTGCCTTGATCTTGACTATAGCCTTGCGTTGGTTTTAGCCCTGGTAAAGCTGTGTATATGCAATCATACAGGAGGTGTGATGGCTCTTACAATGTCATCATGGTGACTCCCATATACACAATTACAGCATATGATTAATCCAAAATTAAATGAACATTTCTAGGTAGCACTTTAATAGCATGACCACCTGTGTGTACCTATCACAACCATTTGTTTTCCTTTGATTAATAACCATATGCTTTAGTTTACCTACACCCAGCATCCATAATTTTTACTGCCTCTTTAGGAGAAAATAACTTGGTTAATAATAGGTTGCGCTGTTGCTTTTAAGCAGCACAGCAGGCCACCTAGTTTCCGAGAAAGTAGACTAGTTGTCTTTAATATTGCAAATTTAAATATTTATGCTGAACTGCTGGTTCTTCTTTCTTACTCCTGTCAGCCATAAAACAAGAAAGAGCTTCTGATTGTAGCTGTCAGGAGTAGGATGTACTTAAGATTTATTTGTCAGAATACATAATATAATGGCAGAGTTTCAAACGGTCCTTTAATTGCCCTCATCTGGAGATCAAAGAGAGTTACTTAATCAGGTGGCCTAGAGACCTCTGAGGAACATGCAGAGAGGAGTAACCCTACCNCACCACTGTCTCACGGTATATTATGCTTAAAGGAGAAACCTTGTCCCAGTTTAGCCCCATATATTAAATGAAAATAATTCTAGATGTTATTGCTAATTGTAGCTAACATTTAACATGTACGATCTGTCAATAAATGCTAACGTAATGTTACACATCCAAAATGACTGTTCTACAGGTAGTCAATAAGAGGAGCTTGTGGTTGATTGTAAGAAAAACATTATTTATAATATTAAATATTACATAACTTTATTATTCATTTTTATTAAAGGTAATTCTCACCTTTTCCCAAGTGTGACATGAGGACATGACACAAGTATGTTCTGTTTGGTGGGTGACTTGTATGAACAGGTCATGTTCTGTACATTTCTTGTGTATTCATGGAAATATATCATTGGAAACAGAAGCTTTTGTTAAGGACAAAAAGTGCATTTTTCTATCTAAATATAGGACTCCTAGGGGAAAAAAGCCCCAAACCCAGTCCACTACTGAATCCTTCTTGACTATCTTAACCCATTTCAGTAAATGTATCCACCTGCTGCTAAATGGGGAAACAAATAATTGCTGAACTAGTCTATGAATAACCTCTTTCTCCTTGATAGCCCATTTTAATTTTNACTTATTGGGATCAAAGCTGCATTTTTTAGATATATGGATAGAGCCATATATCCACAAAATATCAGGTCAAGTATGAGGATGATTTAGATTTTGTATTTGGGGTGAATTTAGTTTTTATTAATGCTGCGAGTATATGTGGTATGGTCGTGTGATGAGAATACGACAGAGTGCGCCCATGACCAGTATACACACATGGGGTGGAATTCACTGACTGACGAATTCTGCAGAGATTTCATATCGTCAGCGTTCGTCAGTGATCTGAAATCGTCAATGACTGGTGATGTATAGCATTCAGTAAGTGA
>JABWIB010001584.1:24270-40468 GCA_016617825.1 Platyplectrum ornatum | reverse complement strand
CCCCCACTTGATGAGCGTACACACTTATCCAATTTCTGGCCATCAAGACAGTCAGAGTTTGGATTGGGTATGTGTACCCAGCTTTATTCACTGGGCAGCACATTACCAGTATAACTGGACACTGGGGGACTGGTCTGCAGCTCTTCTCCAGTGTACGATGGGTTAAGGTGTGAAGGACACTTGTATTATCCTGATTCATTTTCCAAACATGTTGCAGTGGAGAGGGGTGAGTCAGTGGGCAATCATATTTTCCCACTGACATCATCCAGCATGGTTTAGATCTACAGCGAGGGGGGGAGAGCTGCAGTAACTGAAATCAGACACTTCCTAAGACCTCCCCCCCCCCATTCTCTATCCACATTCACTTTATAATTCCTTGCCTGGCCCCTCTTCCAGATGTTTCCTTGCAGAAGAAAAACTATTTAAAAAAACAAATGGCATACATGCATAATGCAATGCAAACGGGCTGTGTCACAGGATAGGAAGAGACGCGTGGCAGTATGGGGCCATCCTCAGAGGGTGGAGCTGTCTATCTTGACACTTATGATTGGCNAAGGGATTGCCGGTTACCCCTGATTGGGGAGGAGCAATGCTTTGGCAATGTCTATGTGACATTCTGGGATGACCTTATCTGAGTCATGTAACTGATTGTGAATCTCTACTGTTACATGCAGNGATATGATAAGTTCTCTTTACAATAATGTATATACTGGGGTGATCTTACCNCTCNTATAGCTATATTTTAACCTACCCCTTATGTATGCCATAACTATTTGTGGTCTATATTGTTTGGAGTGTGTGTAGGCTATTTGGGCAAAAGCGTTATGTTATCACACTTTGGGCCCAGTAGATAAAAGCTTCACTCCTGTGCAGTTTTATTATAACCCCTTCAGTGCTGTAACACTAGATATTGGATGTGGTTTGCCGGTCCTATTTCAACAGCTACCCCTGCCACCCAGAATCCAATAGGGCCACAGGTACGTTTTCCTCTATCCCAGCCCTTATCCCAATTCTCACCCCAAACCTTCCCCTGTGCTCCATCCCCTCTCTGCAGACTAAACCTAACCCCCCTCTATGATTGTTCCCTCCCTGCATACTGACCTCCATCAATTCATGTGTCCACTGTCATATTGGATCCAGCATTAGGAAGAATATTTTTCTCTGTAATGAAGGGACCAGTAGCTGCATTAAGGATATTTCGCCATACATGTACATGCATGAAAAGTTCAAATTTGAAATCCAATTTTTTTTAAAGTCGGCTGACAAAAACTGGAAAATGCATTTCAGATAAAACTACATACATGTACGCTGTGTAATGGGTCAGGGATCTGGAGTTTCCTATTTTGGGTCCTCTATGAATCAGACAACTTTAGACCCAACTTTCCAGACAAGTGAACACCAGTCATAGAGGAATACGGTAAGTGAATCCCTCAGCCACTCGCCATCACCCCCCATGAATTATGTGTTCTTCATGTATCCCGAGTGCAGTGATCCATGTGGAGCTGCAGAGGATTGTGAACACCTGAAATTAAATCCACTGTGTCTCTGTGTCTGTATATACACAGTAATGTTACATGGTGCAAACCTGGAGATGGCCTCAATGGCTTCCATTGATATATCAACTCAACATGGCAGCCTCCGCAGCTAATGGGGAATTGTATATTAAATGTCATCTNCAATGTAAACTGAATCACATGTCACAAATATATATAAATATATTTAAGCCTTTTCCCAGAGAAGTTACTGAACTATTTTGTTGTTAACATAATGTCACCAGATTGTTTCCATATGTAGAGGGTAAAACCCATTTACTGCGCTTGTTCTAGCTACAATATAGAGGATGGAAACNGGCAACATCCTCATTTGTGCCATATTGAATACAGTCCATTATACAATGACTTGTAGTTCAATATCTGTATAATTCATAATGCAGGCAATTTATTGTGACTTTTCTTATAATTTACCCCAATATGTCACAATGTAACAGGATAGACGAGAGACCAGCATGTTGTCAAGAGAAGAATCAGCTTGAGGGTAAGAGAAAGNAGGGAGAGAGCTGTCTGTAACAGGCTATAATGTGGGGTCGCTATAAGACTTGGTGATAGAATAGACTTGATGAATCGCTATCAATGCTNATAATGCTCCACTTTATTCCCCTTTGATTTATGGAACACGTTGATATTTCACTAATGAGCTTTTTGTATGGTAATACAGTCTCGCAGCTATACCCCTGAACAGTGTCTGGTGTGAATATCTGAATTTACTGCCACCATTTTATATCCCGTTCTTGAAACTTCCTGAAACTTTTAAATATATCCTTTTGTATCTTTACTGAAGACAAATGTGTTATACCAGCGGAATCATATATTTACCTTAGAGCAATGCTGCCATCTAGTGTCACCATTGAAGAATGCAACACTAGCAAGGTGTACAATGATCATTCTGGTTCGTATGTATAAGGATAAATTATACACTAATAGTTCTGGGCCTATACTTACTAAAGTGTAGGAATGATATTTTTTAGTATGTAAAAAAAAGTGAGTGCAAGAATCTGACTGGATCAGAATGAGACTTCTGCACCATCCACACGTAAGGTCTTATGGTGGCATCCGATTCTGCTATCATAACTCCCTGGATTGTAATATATTATACAGTGCTCTTGTTAGCCGCAGAGACCTGGATATCACATTTTTAATCTTTGCTCTGGAGATACAGCATTGCTGCCATTATTAAAGGTGAAGCTCCTCCCATACACTTTCACAATAGTCCTGAAGGGATACATTCCTTCTATGGGAATCTGGACTTCGTGGTTATTATTCATTGGTTTTATGGACAGTTTCCATGTAACTGATGTTATGGCTCATCCTGTATAAAAAGCTTCAACATCACACAATGAGATCTATTTGGGGACAATGTCCGTTATTGTGTCACTTATACAGTTGTGGCTGTTGTCTTTACAATGCCATTGTACTAGATCAGGCATAGGCAGGCACCAGCACTCCAGGTGTTGTGAAATCCCAACATATCCCCAATAGCTTGCTAATAACTGACACCCTGCAATGTATAGGTACACCACAGGTTGTCTGTGCATAACAATGATAACAATAACCTGCCAGCGATTGCACAAAACAAGTGACATTCTGCAGCTCTTGTGCCAAGTAAACTAAGATGGCAACCAGACGCAGNGCATGGTGGATGCGCTAACTGAACTATAAACTGTGTTCTGATCCACACAGGTTTGTTTCTATATATTCAATAAAATGGTGTTCATTGATCAGTGCTTCTTATCAACATAAACAGGTTTCCTTAAAGTATCAATATTCAGAGCCATGTCCGGATCCACGTACTGATATATTCTGTATAATTATAACCCGTCCTGTCTTGAACAATCTGTCGTTAATTCTTCTGATTTCCTCAGTGGCAGCTGCACACAGCACCGGACGTGCTATCACAAGCCTAGGCCCATCCAGCTGTAGCCTTTACATACATGTTGTATAAAGAAATCAAAGTTTTCCTGGAAAACCCACCCTGTATATGAAACATGACTCGATCCATCCGCTGGATGTACCCCCTCCACCCCCTCCTATTCCACTCATCTATCATCATATTTTAAACTCTTCACCCTGACTAATGTATGCGGAGACACATAGCTGTGGTTTCTCTTATTCAGCCCGTCTGTTATTTCCACTGTGTACAGTCCTCCTGCTTAACCCATTCACCCCTTGTGTGTAGGAAATCTATGGAGGCTCTACAGTGTATAAGTGGCTCCAATACAGGTGTGTCTTCTAATCGTACTGATGAAGGTGGCAGGAAAATAGTTCTNCCCTTGCTCTCAGTATTGTATTGTTATTAGCGAACAATTACTTACTTACATCTGATATTTTATGAGGATATGAACAGCAAATGTTCACTAATGAAAACCAAAAGGCTAGAGCAAATCCACTTTATTTAATAAAAGGTCTGCTCTCCAGTAGATGGCGTAATCTAGAGATCAACAAATTGTCTGAAAATCCAGATTCCAGCACAAAAATT
This sequence comes from Platyplectrum ornatum, assembly GCA_016617825.1. Classification (NCBI taxonomy): domain Eukaryota; kingdom Metazoa; phylum Chordata; class Amphibia; order Anura; family Limnodynastidae; genus Platyplectrum; species Platyplectrum ornatum. The sequence goes on along the minus strand of JABWIB010001584.1, from coordinate 36,436 downwards.
AGATGGCAAACTTTTTTTAAAAAACATTTATATTACATTAATATTTACACAATCNTGTGAACACAAACACTGTAACATCTGCACATGACTGTCTATTTTAAAATTGTCTCTCAAAAATGGCCTTTTAAACAAATTGCATAAACATATATGGATTTGCAGACTCTCCTGGAATTTCAGAGACTCCCAAAATTAGGGCAATGTTCCCAGAATCCCAGGAGAGCAGGCAAGTACCTAAATCGAAAGTGTATGTCAGCACCCCTGAATTATATATATATATATATATATATTATATATATATTATATATATAGATATAGATATACTGTATGTATGAAACATTTACTTACCTATTGAAGACTTCTTTTCCGTAGTATTGTCCTCTGTGGTATACACAACACTGTGACCCAAAACATTGGATTGGACACTTGCCAAGAGATTTGGTAAATGTCCCATTCAACGTTTCTGGTCTCAAATGTACNACACACATTGGATGACCGTAAGAAAAAGATGAAACATTACCCATAGCAACCAGTCTGATTCTGGCTCCGATTAACACATATAAGAATGTGATTGCTATGTGAAATATTTGACATTTTGTAAATGTACTTCTTGGATTTCCTTCCATTGGACGATCTCTTGAAAGCTTTTTGACCATTCCATATTTTAAGTTAGGTGATTGGGACACCCGTTCTGGTTGCTGAATACATGCAGTGTCCTCTCTATACATGTGTTTAGGACAGCGCATGTCTCCTTTACAGATATACAGATATATAGTCATTGCCTTCAGGGGTCCCAGTACATGAATGCAATAGTAATTTTTATTATTATTATTATTATTATTAATAATAATAATAAGCTGTCATGCAGAGCTGTGGTTTAATAATGACAACAAATTTACTTATCAATTAATGAACTGAGAGTTTATGCCCGTGTGTGTCCAGCAGATGGCAGCAGAACTTCACCAATCACTGAACCTGAAGCAAGCCTTTAAAAGACCATAGGACAGTGGTTCGCAAACTGTGCGCCTAGACTGGGGAGTGTTTTTTCTGACACGGTGGCACATTGTTAGTGTTTACTTCTTGTAAAGGAGCTAAACAAGTATTTCTGTCTTTACCTAGATAGTTATTATGCTATTTTGACTCAAATAAAAATTGCACTGCTTGGTAAATTTTCTTAGGGGTCCCTTAAAAAACTATGGAGACCCTAAGGGTGCCTCAAATTGAGAAAGTTTGGAAACCACTGCCATAGGTGACTTTCTCCCAGTTCTATGTTCCAAATATGTACCAGCCTCATAAAGAGGTCACATGTCCAAAAAAATGCAATTTACAAGGTGTTCCTGTGACTNCTGGCATGGCATTTTTCCAAGGAAAAATAATATTGCACTAAAAATAACTGAAACCCCAAGCATAGGACACTTTCAGGCGTCCAGGTCCTAAATTGACTAAACTGCAGGATTGGACGTGGATATGCCATATCGTCACTTCTCCCATTGAGTTCATTGGAAAACTATAAATCTCCATTCGCATCTATTATTGTATCTGTTTTCATACCAATACGTCTAAATGTTTATAGCACTACTCAAATTTTTTTTTTTTAACTACAACTCCCATCATGATCAAGTTCACATAATAGGGAGGGTTTTGGAATTGTCTTGAACTAAATTTGTCGGCAAAATGCCAAAATGATACATTAGGGGAGACTGCCGCTTTTTTTAAATGTCCCTTAGAGGTAGCAATAATTAGCGGATTATTACAGAACACTTTTTCTTGTGAATTACTTTTTAATTGTGTCCTCTTTGTAAAGCTGAGTACAGACTGGAGGGAAATCTGAAGATATCGTTCCTGATTGCCCCAAAATTTCTTCAGTGCATCTCTTCCCATTCAGATTTCTAAACATATAAACATTGTGGGCGAGAGTGCAACTGCAGCAAAGGTTCATGGNTAGTATTAACAATCCACAGAAAACTAGATAGCAGTATGTAGAGTTACTTAAGGTAAGGTCCTCATGAGAATCTGCATAGCGCAGCGGTAAAGTCACAGGTTCTAGGTTTGGTTATGTGAATGCAGGACCTGCGGTAGNCTGGATGCGGCCCTATGAACCATGTTCCTAGAGGTAATCCCAGGGGGTATAGTCTACAGAGGACTGGNCAGTTATCTCTGGCGATGTAGGCCTTGGAAAGAAAGACAAGGAGCAGACAAAACTTTGAACTTGTATTTTATAAACGCTCATTTAGTTTACAATTCTAATACCTTTATTCATCAAGAAAATAGTCCGATTTTTTTATTTTTTCAATGCTTTTCATTTTGACGTTAAACGTGTGCAGAAGTGATTCACAGTAAGACTGAGCCAAGCGGAAAGGCAGCTACATGAACACAGCGCACTGATAGGGCGGCCCGTGCCAAAGTCACTGTATTAAAGGCAGTATGTGGCGAGGTCAGACAGACACAACCATATAGAGCTCCTGGTGCAGTCCCTCACTACGTCCACTGGTGTCTGCTGGTCTAGGAGTGGTCGTAACACAGAGATAATGGTGCCAGGGCTGAGTGTTGGTACAAAGTCTAAGACAATGTTACATAAAACACACTGAAATATTATTCTTGTTATTCTTCGTGCTTCACCCCAACATGTACATTCCACAGTATAACAATACCCTCTAATCTTGCTGATATGGGGCAATCACTTCCAGATAATTAACTCTGATAGAAAGTTTTACAAATAAAATTCAGCTATATTTATATGGTCATAGTGGGCTTATTCTCTGAATAAAATAACATTACAGCAACTCTCTGGTTCATTCCCAAAACCTTATATGCCTCAATCATACCAGCATTTAAGCCCTTTCTCTACAATCACTGTACATTTTACATACTACCAGGCTGAGGGGTGTCCACACCCCAACACTTCACCTTACAGTATGGATCTTGAGACCCAGCTGGCTAATAATCCATTCCAGAGCAGTGCTCTTAGACCTCAGCCCATTCGCTAGCCACATAACAGACATTCAGTCTTTGTCCACAGAGCGGAGGATGCAAACTGAACCCTTACATTGGACCGGCCGTCTCTACCAGCCCAGAACATCGGCCTGGTGCAGAGTGCTGGGGAAAGCAGGTGGCTAGTGCAATGTGGGGTCTGGCTTGCAGCCTCTCTGCACATCAGACCTCAATTCAGTAACACAGGTGGGGATAGCCTGTAAGACGCAGTCACTTTTGGACATTCAATGATGAACCAGTCCCTAGAAACACCACAATATGGAAAGAGGGAGACTCTACTCATGAAATCTTCTCGCCTCGGCCCAGGATGCTTTGCGATATGATTGTACTGGTTGTTACTCCCAGCAGTGTCTATTGTTTCTTTATTTTCCAACCATGACATACAAGAAACAGCAGTACAATAGAGCAGTACACAGAGACCAATGAAGTCCCAAACAACAGGCAAAAAAAAACAAAACTCTGTCTATTGTTTCATTAGTTTGACATTAGAAGCACTGTAACGTGTGAGACCATGATAACGGCAAATATTTTTATGTATTGTAAACTTTAAATTAGCCATTAAAAATGTCTTGTCTTAAAACACCGCCGCTTGTACAAAGTGACCAGGCCAGTTACTCCCCCTCCAAATAACTTTTTCTAGAATCCACATCCNAAACGCAACCATCCCAATGTATTAAAGTGAGTAAAGTTATTACAAAATTGTAACCAAGGGATAAACTTCAATAAAAAAATAGATTTTTTTTTTACATTGCTGATACAAATCTTTAAAAATCTTTTCTATATGTTTTTTTGTATTACACACTTTTTCATTTTTCTTTTACTTTTATTTTTTTTACAAATCACAAACAAAACTTTCTGCTGGTGAAAACCTCAATCCCCACAACTAAAATACCATAAAACTGTGCGCTATCACAGCATGTGGATCTCACTGTAGTCTGAACAAATGAAACATACACAACAGGTCCCTAAGACCATTAACGCAAAAGATACATACTGCTAAAAGTGCCATGTTGATCAAAGATAACTGCAGTATCCATCTGTTACCTGTTCCATGCAGGTGTAATCACATGTGGGGGCGAATCCAGCGTAGAATGTCCCAGGGGACACTGCATTGTATGTAGCTGGCGTAACGTCTAATTTCTATATATTGCAAATCCAATAGACNTAAGAAATGGACCTGTAGTGTACAGAAATGCCAGTCCATGAAATACGCTATTGCTTTAGCCATAACATATTGCTGAGACCTTAAAGAGGAGATATTATTGTAGACATTCAGTAATATCTCCACAGATAATTGAGAATTACACTACTAGCATTAAAGCCTAAAACCCAGTGTTTCCCANGCTCGACCTTCAGAGACACAGGGCAGGTTTTCCAGGTTTCCTTGCTCTAGCACAGGTATGATCATGACTGATAGACGTGGAGGGATCTCTTTATATTCCTTGTGAGTCTCTNTGGGGAGATCTGGAAAACATTGTCTATTAATTGTCCCAAAGAAACAAGGTTGGGAATCAATGGGCTAAAGGATCTGGTCCTTAAAGCCACATGTTTCTAGCATCTACTCTGCCATAATACAGAANCTTATGTAATGTATTAACAATAATGAGCCCATAAGCAATGGCGCCACCACGAGCTCTGGAGGAAAAAAGCAACATCCCATGTACTTTTACAAGTGATGCATGGTGTGTGAAAGCATCACTGCTTTGCCACCACTCTCGTACCCCCAAAAACATCTAATTTTTGGAAAAGGAAAGCAGTCACAGGGTTAACAGGCATCATTTTTTTAGGGGCAGCGGAAATGTACACAAAACCTGAAGGGTGAAGTTCACATTACAAAATGACGAGAGGTCAGTGTTAAAACTTGCGGTCATTGTCCCTGTAGAGATTAAGGCATTCCTGGCTTTCACAGGCTTGCTGCTGGTTTGTGTATGGAACAAAATGTATTATTTTTTTTATGTCAAATTATTCCACATGGAAATGATAATTCAGGGGAACATTTATGTGGCAGGAAGTCTCCCAAAAAATCACCCAGGGCCTCCCCTGCGTGAACTTCCCAGTAGCTGGGCAGTAATATGTCAACATCTGTCACTTTCAGCTAGAGGGCGCTCTTTTCTTTCCTTGTAATGTACATGGGGTGTGGACTGCAAGAAGAAAATGCCATAGTCCAGTATTCTCCTTCCGGGTGGTCCATTTCTACATGGGCACAATTATACCCTGAATATAATACCACTGTACACAATGAGATGTTTACTCTGTCCAACTGAATCCCCAAAATGCAGTCATTGGGGTGTTTAATTAGACTATGCCCCTGAATGCATTTTTGTAGCTGTGTCTTAAAAGTTTCCCCCATGACAGAGACTATGATGTCTATAGGAGAAATGTTTGCGTCGCACACATATAACCACCTAACTCTACCGCAACACTTCAGCGGAATCTAATCTGATATTACAACCCCTGGATGCATTCAACTCACTGAGAAAACATGTACGGAAACATTCACACTTAGCCTGGAGTCACAATGTCACAGCGTGTTGTGAGGGTAATTGGTCACAATCATAAACTAAGCTGCTGTCACTGGACTGGAGACACGAAACAAGCGCTCTGCCTTGAGCCCACTATAATAGAATCACAGAAGAGGTATTACAACGGCATTAGTAGCAATTGCGCAGTTGCGGTAAGGAACAGCGGCGGAGGCTTCACAGAAGCGTTGCTTTAGCGTTGGCTCAGGTTCTTAATAACTCGCTCTCATTAAGAACAGAAAGCGAAAATGAAGAGAAAACAAGTTTCTTTGGAAAATATACAAATACCATTTATGCTTTACAAGAAGGAAAATAAAAAAGAAAGGTCAGTTAGTTCCACTACGTTTGCACTGACCTACCCTGTACAAAACAAAATACCAATGTACGGAGCTTCCCTGTGTGTTCATCGGCTTTTCTTATCTGTCCAAGGATTGCTGGATCATATATAATTTGTTGGGGCCCCGCCATGGTCTGGCAGTGTGTGGGGCTCGATGTGGTGGGTGATTATGGCACACTCTAAACCTACAACTCCAGGAATCCCTCCACTAGCCATGGCTGAACTACAAGAACACGCTACAGATTACAGTTCCAGTTAGTAATGGATTCTTTTTATCACCATTGTTTAACAAGCCCAATAATTGGGTTCCTCTCTCCATAAATATGAAAATATCTCCATTGGTGAGAAAAGCAACTTGTCCAGGACAACTTCACGAGGAATTGGGCCATTAAAGTGCTCATNTTACAAGCCACAAAACTTGTTCTTAAGCTGCTCTTAGGTAGTTATGAGGAGCCCACGAGGTCTATTGTCCAACTCATATGCTAGAACTCCACTCACCAAGCACTTTGCAGCCTAAAACTTGCATTATTTTGAACATTATTAAAAACTAGACCATTATTTGGTTGTTAGAAAATCTTTTGCTGTAACTTGGGATGGGTCTTGTCTGGGATTCGCTACCTCTATAGTCTCCCGCCAGTTCTGGAGAAATTAAGTGATGCTCAGAGGCCTTCTCCAGAGAGAGGATTTCAAGAGAGCTGTTCATCCACACTATAAAATATCCCTAAATCTATCCGTGGAGATCACAGTATTTATCTATCTATAATGTTGTTTTCTTTCTTTCTTGTTGGTGAGATTAATTATTGTCCTATGAAGGTTTTTTTTAGCATATATGTGAACACTAAATAATTCTGTAGTGCCTTATTTCGAACAGCCAAACTAGAACATGGTTCGCAATCCAGGCATTTCAACATCTAAGCCACGGGATCATACCAAACGCCAGCACTATGTGGACACAGTTATGTCCTCTGATAGTTGTAGTCTGATATTATCTACCCCAATCTATTTCTCCGTCTATCGCAGCAACCACATAAGTCTTCACCCGTTGCGCACAGGTCTGCTTTCACACGATAGACAATTATACATTCACCCTCCGAGACCCTTGTATGTTTCTGATACTGGGCCTAGACAGCCACCAAAGCCAAACCTACAACAATAACAGCAACTGAAGCTGCAGCAGCCACAATCAAGCCATCTCGTAATAAGAAACCAAAAAAGAGACGAAGATGGGCAAGCGCGGCCTGTACGCCCAGACATCACTTTGCGGTTTCGCAAGAGCTTGGTCCTAGCTCTATGGACGTGACGTGGGATGGGCGTGCCCCTGGACGTTTTCTGTAAGTCTATAAGGACCAGATAGTGTCTCTGAGGGTGTCCTACAAGGAGTCCATCACCCTCGGCACATAAACAAAACCGATCCTGCTCCTTAAGTCATTTGATGGGGGGCCTCCAGCATCTCCATTAAGAAGGTGTCGATAGGTGTGTCTCCTATTAGCTTGAAGAAGAAGAGGTGCTCCAGACATTTCAGGCCAATGGATCGCAGGGCTGGGAGACGCAGCAACAGCTTCGCAAACCTGCAATATAAAGAAGAAAGAGAAAAGTCAGTGTATCTCAGTAGGGAGCTGGATGCGCGGCAGCACTGGTAACATTACCTGGCGATGGCTGCTCTGTATATAACAAGGCTGACAGCATTATTGGTAGGATGTTACTTTCTACCATTCATATACGGGAACATGTACACAGTGTTCCATTTGCCATCTAAGTTTACATAAGAAGTTTTAAACCTTTTAGCCTTACTTCCACATATAAAATGTTATTTTTATGTTCTCTTCAAATACAATTTACACATTACCTGCACATCAGTTATTGATCTGGTGAGAGAATTGATCCATGATTCCTAGAAATGTTAGTGTTTACCATTGAAACATCCCATGTATCAAAGTTCTGTGTACAGAGAAAATCCTCATTAATTGTTAACCGTGTCTCGCGGGACGCTGGACTTATTTTGTTTCCCGTCATCACGCAATCGACGTGGTCAGGGGGGGAAAAATAAACCAAATTTTTTCTTGAGGTTGGAGAGGGGCCAGAGGAGGGTAATTTATGCTGAGCTGTTGAGAACAGAAGTTCGAGCGCCAGGAAAAACAAGGCTTTCTGAACACAATCCAGGAAGTGCAACTTTAACATTTAAACTAAAACATATGAAGTCTGGGGGAGGGGTCCGCACTCCTTCACTGCTGTGGGCCAGTACTGGTGCCAGAGTTCTTCTGGAGGGCATGGGGTGAATCAGAGGAGAGACTGGCGCTTTTCTATTGCAATACAAATAGGAAAGAAGGACTTTGTTTTTATTATGCTGTTAATAACCCTCATAACATTCATTCTAAAGACTACAACTTATAAGACACAGAGGCCACCAGGAAAACCCTATCCTCCATCTATCCCTCTAGAAGCCTCACTGCTGGAGAGGAGCAGGGAATCCACCATTATGTATTGGTCATCAGGAAGTTATTTTTAGGTGGTGGTGGTGGTGGAAAGAAAATGTGTAGGTATTCCGTGCGAGCATTCTACACATGCAAGAACATGACATTTACGTATCTGAACGCTTGATACTTGGATGGATGAAATCTCCTTAATAAAAATATATTGTTCTACCAATACTTATGAGAATAGACTTTATTACCAAACTCTATTCTTACAAATGAGAATATACCATTTGAGCCTGTGACAGACTCCTTAATAACCAGTGACCCCAAGAGACTTAGATCCTGTCCAGAAATAAGTACAAACTCACCTGCCCGGCTGCTCAGGGTATTTGTGTTTGCAGTACGCCTCCAGAGACGCATACACCTTCTCACGCAGCGCCTCTACTTCTGAGGGGTTGGAGAGACCTTTGGAGTCTGCAGGGAAGATAGAAATGACAGCGAGTCAGGCACAGAATGGGTTCTTCAGAAACAATACTTATGCCTTTATAAATATGAGCCTGATCCTCGATTCATAATGACAGGTAATTTGCGTAAGCTGCATGCAGAGTCTGTTCACTTTTACTGCACATTGCCAGAACCGGGATGTAGTGCAGGACTTAAGGCAAGATTCTGCACACACACAATGTTTTCATCCATGCAAAGAGGGTTCAGGGGGAGTGCATTAAGATCCGAATTTAGAAGAAAATCTGATTAAATGAGGATCTATGCTGTTAATAAGGCAAGAAAATCACTTCGCTTACTCCCCAACTTTTAGTGACCTGTGTCTTCATACTCACCAGCTCACACTATTATTGGTGTGTTCCGCTAGTTATGTACAAGAACCTTCAATGTCATGTGATGAGTCCCTGACCCAGTGTCTGGGACATGAAATAGAATGACAGATAAATGTCTGGATTCTGCATCTCTAGATTGTAAGCTCTGGGGAACAGCCGTGTGAAGGGCCTTGTAGTGTNTTCATACTCACCTGGGTTGAAGAGGACAATTGCTCGTAGACAGCCTAGCTCAGTCTTGTCCATTTGCATATCTCGCATTTTGGAGACCAATTCTGTGAGGACCCTGAGCGAGGGAAGAGGAGATAACATCTCATTACAGGTAACGGGTCATAAAGAGAATGAAACAGGTGTAAAATCACTTACAGTGCTGAATATTCCATTATTACTATAATATCACAAATGACATTAGTGTTTAGACGTGGAACTGTTCCCTAATACATTATAACATTGCTAGAAAGCACACGTTACTTCTTGGGTATAATTCTGCCTGTGACAAACATTCTGCATCTTATTCCAGATGNTCGTAGAGGACATTCCCAGCAAAGGACGTTATTACTCTCATCGCTTCTGTGTCAGGTCAGACCTTTTCCACAGCTCGGGATANATTTCTTCATTGAGACATTCTATGTCACACAATTGAAGTTTTGTACGTATAGAACAAGCAAGCTCTGTTCTGTCAGCTCCCAAATATTTCCCTTCTCCACCTCAGACAAACCAACATGGCGGCTGCCTCGGCCTTTGCCTCATGGGAATGTCTGCAGGAAATTATTCCTTTGTGACATGAAATTCTATTTTATTTACATTTTCCAATGTTTTCAAATGAAACTATTTTACGTGAAACTANAGAGCAAATGCCACAAGAACCATCTCCTGAACAGCCAGTTTCTTATGGATGCCCTCTTAGGTTTCCTTCCTAATAAACAATTTTCAATAGTAACCTCAAGCAATATTATCCAGCGGATACCACTGAAATAAANGTGTATTAATGTCAGGTCAATAAGNAGCAGTCTCTAACCGGTCAAAGATGGCTCCAACACCAGCGCTATGTGCGCTATTCCTGTGCACGTGGAGTCCGGTGGCCAGAAGGATTCCGTCTTTCACAGCTATTGACCGATGGGAGAAGGAGGCGATGAGAAGCTCGTTCCAACCTGCACAGAAATCAAACCGCTATCAATGTCTATTCAATCACAGCAGAGCGACTGTCATTCATCAATAATAATGGTTTGTGTTTTATGAGATGTCCCCCTGCTCCTTCCACTATATAGNTCTNAGTCTGTTGTATTCTGCGCACAGCTGTTGTTTACACTCTTGCTCTTTGTCACTCCCCGGACTGGGGCGCCATGTTTAATNTGTGTTAGAGACTGGGAGGGACCTGCAGATTTTGGCTTTATTTCAGATATTCAATGTATTTATATTTCTAGATAAAGTGACACAGATTATGTAAGGTATGAGGATGTGAATGTCTCAGATGTTTTTAAGGCTCATTTCCCGAGACTATGCGAGCGGGATACAGTGAGCGTCTTATTTAGGACACAGTCGCTCGGCATAAAATCTAAGAAAGCTGCTAGTTTCTGACACTCCCAGGAGACTGCGATGGACCAGCCCTGGACTCCCGAAGTAACAACACTTTGCAGTTTTATATTCTCTGATGACAATCCCAAAGATGGCGCCATTATCACATCAATGCTTCATGTGTCCTGGCAGATAATTCTCCAGAGTCACAGCCGCTGGCCCCATTGTCACTGTTTTATCACTTTGGGTCACACCTTGCATGGACTCTTGTGATGACGCTTCTAAGTGATGTTTAAGGTGCCATGAACNTTCGGGGGTGATTTATGCCCCGTCAGCTCCCGCTCTTCTATGGCGCACATTGCAGGGAATGCATGAGTGAATGCAGCCGCACTGCTAGCAGAATATTAATAAATCATGCGCGGCCGAATCCCCAAAGCCCATTTCAGCTTCTCAATAATACATAAAGCCAACGCTAAAAATACTATGGGGATGTTACACAAAGCAGTGCCCGCGCATACTGAGGATTTCAGCTCTGTCATTTAAACTATCAATTCAGTGACCTCTGCCCAGTCACGTTACCCATTAATATAATCCCTCCCTATAAATGAACGTGAAGGGATCTAAACTCACCAGCCCTGAGCAGTATGACCTGGTCATCCAGTGGCAACTCTGAAAAGTGCGGGATCCTCTTTGCCCATTCAACCAAAGTGAAAAGCTGCTTGTCCGCTGCTTGGCAGATGTTGGTGACGGGGTCGCTGGGCTGGAGATAAGAGAAAATAGAGTTACCAACAAGATACAGCTATAAAACCATTCCTAACCAAAGACAGAGGGTATTATATATACAGTTATCACAGAAGGAAGTTTTTCTTTGGTTTGTGTCTACAGGGACTTCAAAAGTTGGATGGTGTTATGAACAAACAATTGTGGCTTTCTTGGTGATGTCAATATCCTCCTAGTCACTTGATGGGCTGCATTCTCTATTCATCTGTGGTCCTTGTANACACAAGTAATATAGAAAACATTTGGGAAACCTATCCCTTTTGTTTGTAGTGATAAGCGATTCTGTATTGGGTTTGGTGTGTTTGGTAATGCTGGTAGGGGGTAGGACTTGCAGCTCTGGCTCTTACGCCTTACATACAGCTGTACAGTAAAGAGAAGGTCACTTACAGAATTGGGCGCCAGGCCCATGTTGGCCTCAATGTAAGTTTCCGTTTTTGGCTCCACCGCCAGCTCAGCTTCCAGGATTTTCTCTACTGGCATTTCCTCGTTGGCGCTGCTGGTACACTCCACNTCATTCTCGTTACGGTCCTTACCCCGCTGCCTTTCCTCCTGTACAGCTGTACAACAACACAGGGAGCATGAATGNAATGGGACTGACAGACTGGGAAGTATAGATCAGACATATACGCTGAGACGCCCCATCTGTTCCCCACAACAACCAGCAAGCTGGACATCTGTCTGGCTCAGAGGAGACCTGGTTACTGTTAGTTACAGTGGCTTCCCCTGCACTGGTCACGTGTACCATAGGGGAGCTACCTGAACAGTGGCCAATACATTCCTCCA
>JABWIB010001583.1:67071-77507 GCA_016617825.1 Platyplectrum ornatum | reverse complement strand
GGACTGGACCACGAGACAGGAACAGGAGAGTACCAGGCACCTAGGAGACCTAGTTGTTCTGGCACTGATGGACCAGCGCACAGGGTTTAAATAGTGCTGGAGGACTGGAGAGCAGGAACACCATTGGAGAAGTGCGATCACCTGATCCATCCAAGATGGCCGCGCCCATGGATCGAAGTGCTGCTGGTTTGCCGCCAGAATTCCATGTGAGCAAACGCTGCAGCAAGACTGGTAAGTAGATGCAGGACTGTCACTGTTTCAGTGACAGCCCCCGACGGACCGCAGCCGCAGCACACCGGGAGATGGCAGTTCTCAGGGGACCAGAGCATAGGTAAGTGCAGCGTCTGCCGCGGGTTGTGATAATACCTGCTGGGCAAGGATCCCCTATCCATGGACTCCTATCGCCCTATCACGTTGTTGAATGTAGATTTCAAACTGCTATCTAAAATCACGGCTAATCGCTTACAGTCTATCCTGCCTACCCTCCTGACTGACCATCAATTTGGTTTCATGCATGGCCGACAGGTGGTTAGGGCTATACGCACTGCGATTGCCGCTGTGGCGTCCTCGTCCTTACCCTCCTCCCCCGCCAGTATGCTTTTAAGCCTTGATACTCAGAAGGCTTTTGATAGTGTCTCCTGGCCTCATCTCTTCTCTTTACTATCGATAAGGAGCTTTGACCCGGTTTTTGTTCACCTCATACGATACCTCTACAATTCTCCGACGACCTCTCTCCTCATTAACGGGGTCCGAGGAGACGCAATAGTGATGCAAAGGGGTACTCGCCAAGGCTGCCCCCTATCCCCTCTCTTATTCAATTTATCCATAGACCCACTGTTTCGGATATTGCAGAGTTCCCCCCTCTTCTCTGGCATTGGGATTGGAGATGAAATGGTCAAACTAACGGCGTTTGCAGATGATGTTCTATTGTACTTTACGAACCCTCATACCTCGCTGCCTTATGTGATGGACACTCTGCGGATTTTTGGTCAGGTATCGGGTTTCCAGATCAAAATGCTGAAAACTGTGGCGATGGTGCTGGGAGCCGGCCGACCGAGATCCGGGTGGTGCCCTCAATATGGTTTTACTTGGGCCAGGGAGTACATTGTCTATCTGGATATAAAGCTTCCTTGTATCACCTAAAGCTTCCATCTACTATGTATCACCTAAATTATAGGGAAGCTATAGCTGATATGGATGCGGAGCTGGGGAGGTGGCGGGGCCTACTGCTCTCGTTCCTAGGTAGGGTGATGGTGACGTTTCCAAGGCTCTTGTACCTACTGCACACCCTTCCATACCTGCTCTCCAAAAAGGACGTGGCTCTTATTGATAAATTGTTCCGCACTTTCATATGGAAGGACGGGACCCCACGCATTAGTCTTTGTAAATTAAAACAGCCAGTATCAAATGGTGGGGTTAACTTGCCTGATGTTTTGAGCTATAATAGGGCTGCAATATTGAGATATTTGAGGGACTGGTTGCACCACACTAGCCTATATGCCAATTCGCATTTGGAACGGGCGTTCCTGAGGGGGCCTGGATCTGGTTGTGTATCTTCATCTCCCTGATGATAAGGTGCCAGAACCTTGTATCAACAATCCATTGCTGTCAACTACCCGAAAACTGTTTGAGACAATCTCACTCTCTGCAGACATCTGACTCCCTGCACCTGTCTTTCCTGGGAAACCCAGAATTTCAGGAGGGCAGGGCAACTTTCCCATTTGATCGATGGAGGGAGGCTGGGGTCTCTAGGGTGGGTCAATTGGTAGATGGCGATTTGGGACGCCCCTTGACGTATGCCCAGGCTATAGCTAAATTTGCCTTTCTTGCACATTACCCGATGGCGTTTCTTCAAGCACAATACTATGTCGGACTCTCCGGTGTCTAACTGCCTTGGACCGGAGGAATCCCCTAGACTCCTTCCTGGAGAAACCCCCACATTGCTTATCGTTTCTTACGCCCGGACAGATTTGGAATCCATTAGCACTGGGCTGCGTCGGTGGGTGTTGCATCTCCCAAACCTCTTGGTGTCCTCTCTATTGAAAGGGTTCTCAACGGCATGTAAATATCTACCCTCAAGCCAATATAGGGAAATGCTCTACAAAATCTTTCATTACGCCTACTTTTCTCTCTTTAACGATTGTTCGCAATGGGTAATAGAGACTCTTCAGCATGCCCTAAATGTGGTCAACTTGATGCCCATATGTTTCACTGTGGCACTGTCCGCTAATCAGACGGTTTTGGATGATGGTGCGGGGCTTTACAATTACTCACCTAGTGGACTCATTGCCCTTGACCCCTGAATGGGCACTGTTTGGAATGTTAGACCCAGGGCGGCGAATGGCCACGGGGGGACAGAGACTTCTCATGATTAGTGCAGCTGCCAAAAAAACCATCTTACAATGCCGGATTCAACCTGACCTTCCCACGATGCGGATTGTCTTGGACAAATTATTTTTCCTTTTCAGAATGGACTGGGTTGAAACACTGCTGGATCGGCAGGCTAGGGTGGAGAGGTTTTTTAACTGCTGGGAAAGATACATAACCACACTGTCGATCTCAGTCCGACGAAAAATTAGAGATTCTTTTATTCAGACGGAATGGTATCTCCTCCGATTGCATGTTGGAGATCCTCCAATACTACTCCCTGATGAGTGATAGGGTGATTCTTCCACTTTCCTGAAGGGGCGGCACCTCTTGTTTGCTTATTTGTTCACCTATGCATCACTATTATATGTTTCTGACTGTTTATGATGCACGATTAACAGTATTTCCTGTATCTCTCTATATGTATATTCCAGATGATTATGTTCTGTTTTCTTTTGTTTTTCACAATGCGTGATGAAGTCAATAAAAATTTTGTTGAAAAAAAAAAAACTTAAAATGTAATCTCCTGATTCAGATGATGCAGATTTTAGAAATATCCCATATATGGTTTTAAACATATTTGGGTACACCGTAGGGGTCAGAAGTGAAGGAGCAGCATTTGGCTTTTTTAGTTTAGATTCAGCTGGAATGGTTTTAGTGTGCCATGTCGCATTTGCAGAGCCAATGGTTGTATCAGTAGAGTAAAATCCCCCAAGAAGTAATACAATATAAACTACACCCCTGAAGGAACTTATATACAGATATAGTGAACAGTTTGACCCCACTGATGTTGACCCCACTGATTTTTCCTGTCAGGGCAGACAGGGATTAATCTTTAATTTTTCTTATTATTTACATTTTTTTTTTACAAGTTTTCATTCATCAAAAGTTGGCATAGTACTCATGACAGTTACTCTGCGGGCTAAAGTGAATGAAACTAATGTGAATATCAATTTTGAAGGCTGGAAATATTCACATTAGTTTCATTCACAAAAGCTGAACGTACGATTTGTCTATATGAACTCTTAGCTTCAAAACAAGACTAACATGAAAGCTCACAATCAAATGTAAAGTTTATTTTTTAGTTGACCTGGCAAGCCTAAATTTTTTTGTCATGTTTGCAACCCTGCTCTGTGGACACCATGTGTCAGGATTGGGCAAAGGCTGCTATGGGTTCTGCAATATATCAGACATTTTCATTTAATTTATACATGAACTGAAAGGGTTAAGCCTGGGTACCACATTTGGTCAAAGAAAGGCTTGAGTTATTTATTGAGGGAAGCTCTGATTTAGCAGTGTCCTGTCATTTCACACCTTGACCCAGCTTCAAGGGACAATCTGACTCCTAGCACAGTAGGTGGCTTTGGATTAGGGAAAAGACATTTGGTGATCTGGAGACCTGCATCATATCTCTGATAGATCAAAGGGAAAATTATGAGTGCATGTATCTGCCGTTCTGATTGTGATGGAACTTCATAATTTTTATAAGTTATAGAACATCTCATAATGAACAATCCATGCGAATCACAACTCTCCACATCACCGGATACAGTCTGGAGCCCACATGAAGTCTGCCATCCCAATCCATGGACATAGTCTAGGCATGTTTCATATCAGTCAAATCAGAGAGATTCCAGCAATGTTAATATGGACTTTGGTATAGTGAAATATGTACTCAGGGGCAGCTATATGAATTATCATGTTGCTGTTGTCATGTCTCAGCAGACATCCCCCTGACATCCATTCTCACTTCTGACTGGCTGCAGCTATTCAGCCAATCATGGACTGAAAGCCTGTGGGGAGGTGACCAGGGCATCCTTAAATATGGAGGCCAGGGAGGGTAATATTGGTGTATCCTGTGGGTCAGCATCGTGCTGGGTTATGTCATCTTCCGCCTGCCCAGGCCAGGATCTATTTCCATACAACGGTGAATATATTCTGTTTTATCCCCTTTTTATTTTGATTTGCTTGTATAACCTATTCTTTGTAACCCCTTCCTAATTTTCTATCGTTGTAACATAAGCATTGTACCCTTTTTCTATGTAAAATAAACCATTGTTTATTTAGCCTGTTCATATTTGCTCTGACCCCTAGTTTCTGAAGAGAGTGGATTACTGCTTAGCGCTACTAACAATATTGTGTTGATTTTTCATAGTGAATACTGGAATTGCAATACTCTTGGGATTTAGTTCACGGGGTGATAGATCCAGATGTTACATATGTATGGGTGTGTCCATGTGCCCATAGAATACATGGTGGTGGCAGTGAAGATAGAAGTGAACCTAGCTGGGTTTGCATAGCAGTGTTTGGGGGCGGTGACAAAGTAATTCAGGGAAATTATTNTGCAGGCCCTAGGTGAGAGTAACAGATTACTAGTCAGGGCTGGCTTGGATCTGTAGTTGCTTTCTGGTAAGGGGTAGCAGGGGCTGTGTGTGTGACAGTCCCGTGGCTTTGCTCTTGGTGTGGATTTGTGTTCAGAGGCACAGGAGATAGCCTATTAGCATATAGCATATGCAGGGCGTAGTATTAAGACTAGTGTAGAATCAGAAGCAGGCATTTTAGGATATGCTGGAGTCCTGTGTTAAGTGTAATAGGTGCGTAGGGATAGTGGATAAGGAGAAAGAGTGGATTAGTGGGAAAGGTGAGCCCCATCCTCCCCCGCCTCCCTGACACCATGTATCACGGAACGATAAAATTTTACATTTAGAAGGGCAAAGCTACTCCAAGAACAGATCGGCATGTGCGGCCTTTATAAAACAAATCCGGCCCGGATCATTAGTGGTTCAGGGCTTCCACACATGCCAATCTATTGATCGGCATGTGCAGTGTTTATACACTAAATTTGCCCAGCCAGATCATTGGTGGTACAGGGCTGTATTGGCTGCCGGGGTCTCTTGTGTTAGCGTCGAGCCCTGGCAGCCGATACAGCCCTGAACCACCAATGATCTGGCCGGGCAAATTTTTTAATTCAGTAATTTTTATTGAAAATTTTTAGTAACAACCAAACAGAGAGAACAATAACAAAAAGACAAACGAAGGAGTAGAGACCATCGCAGATGGTTAGGCTCCATTACAGACAAAAAGTACAAGTACAAATTTAAGTACAAAGGGCGGGCAAATTTAGTGTATAAACACCGCACATGCCGCTCAATAGAGCCCCAAATGCTCAATCTGCTCCATTCTTCAACGCAACTCTTACAACTGCTAGCGGGGAGGGATAATGGCCACTTGATTATAGGGGGTGACTGGCATCTCCCTTGGCTCATGCCAAACATAGCCCAAGTGGGAGTCAGGGGGAGACGGGCAACTAGGCAACATTCAGCAAACCTGTATACGGTCAGCCAGAAAGAGCTGATCACTGGAAAGTTACTCTGTGTTTCACCCCCACGGCTCGCCTCCTTCTATATGTGAGTGTGGCGGCCCGCAAAACGATCCTGCACAGATAGTTGAATGCTACGGCTCCCCCGATTTCCCCCGAAGCTGAGGTTCTTGTTCCGTATGGACTGGCTGCAGACATTAATGAACAAAGAGGCTAGGGTGGAAAGTTTCTTTGACATATGGGAGGGGTTCATTGATGTTCTCTCCCCCCAAATAAAATTACAGTTACAAGCTTGCTTCGGGACACTACCAGGTACCTGGCCCCCATGTGATTGACTCATTACTGTACTCATCTTCTCTGTTCTTTACTCGCGGATCATTCCTGATTTGATTACTATGACACTCCCAAGTAGCCTCACTGATATACCCATGTTCATTTCCTAATATCTGTGAAATTGCTTTGAATCTATGTTAAGCATTTAGATCTGATGTATGTTTTGTACCTCTGTATGACCTTTGTGGTTTAAATAAAGTTTGAAAAAAATAAATAACCATGTGGAGTCCCCACCTTTGTGGAGACCCATTGGAAATCTGGTAGTGCATGCGCCCTGTGAGCCCGCTGGATAGGAGAGTGTGTAGCTGCAAAGTATCGTTCTAAGGCTAGGGGCTTCCAATACGCGCGTGGAGACACGATCATTGATATGGAAGGCCTGTATATCCTACTAGACATTACTGTATTTGGAACACTGTACACACTCTTAAATCTATACACCCCTAATTCACATCAGGCCCCCTTCTATACTCACATCTTACAGCTACTTGCAAGACGGTCTAATGGCCATCTCATTATTGGGGGTGATTTTGCCATGTCATGGACCTGACGTTAGACAGAAACCCATTGACGGTGCCCTGTGACAGCCCTGCATGGCGCCTAATTCGCTCTTTCCTCCCTACCCTTCAGGTCACAGATCCCTGGAGACTCCTAAAGCCAACCGACCGGTCCTGTACTTCAATCCACATCAACTATTTCCTCATATCTGACTCATTACTCTCCTACCTAGGTGACACTGATGTCAACAACATACTTATTTCTGATCATGCCCCTGTTTCACTGTATATTAAATTTGTGAACTCACCAAGCCAATAGGTTTCCTTCCTACCTATCCCCGGACTTTAGTAAGTTTTTGACCAACTGCTGGCTTGACTATGTGTACAACATTCAGCACAGGGATGACCTGGTCTTGTTCTGAAGTACCTCTAAGGCGGTACTCAGGGGACAGATTATTGGCTATGTGGCCCGCAAACGACGGGAGAGGGAGCGGAAACACTGAGTTACAAACTGCAGCCTTTGGGATTTACAGTGCCGATCCTACCAAGGACTCGCATAGGGACTATACAATGGCGTTTAAACTCATGAAAGACTACTGGTTCATGAAAGACTACTGGTTCAGGCCCACAGCAGTCTTGACTTTTCTAAATATAACTTTATAGCTGGGGAAACAAGGCCGTTAAGCTCTTGGCATCCCTTACAAGGCCCAGACATCCTAAAAACTTGATTTCCTTCGTGAAACACCCAGATACCTCAGAGATCATTACTGATTCCACCACTATAGTAAGACTGTTTACTTCTGTACATACCACCAACTGGGTTTCACAAAGGGAAGGCACTCAGTTAGGGGGATCAGAGCAGCCATAGCAGCTTTGGTAGCCTCCGAATCAGACCCTTGGAATGAGAACCTCTTGTTTAGCTTAGACACCAAAAAGGCCTTTGACACAGTCTTGTGGCAGTCACTCATGGCTAGAGGGGTGGAGGGTGACTACTCGAGTAGTCTACTCGTCTACTGTTTAACGGTACCCATAGTGACGAGATCCAAATGGCACGAGGGACGCGACAAGGAAGTCCGCTGTCACCGCTTTTGTTCAATCTGGCATTGGACCCCTTGTTGCGCACCCTTCAGAATTGGCAGGCCTTCAGGGGTATTGCAGTGGGTCCGACTGAACAATTATATGCGTTCACTGATGACATAGTCTTATACATCTCCAAACCACATGAAATCATGGTTCCCTTAACACACAAGCTGATCAGTATCCAGTTTCACAATCAATATTGACAAATCGACTGCCCTTTATCTGAAACAGGGAATGCATATCCGAGTTAAATGCTTTAGTATTTGGGGGTGTGGATCCCGAAACACAGTTCCCTACTTTACTCACAAAACATAACCCGCTGTATACCTGCAATTAAGGCTTGGATGAATGGCCCATGACATAGTCAGGTAGAACCAATCTGATTAAAATGGTATTGTTCTCTTGCCTTCTGTACCTAATTCAGGTTCTCCCGTATCTTAGTTTGCAAGGCATTACACAACCTTATGTGCTCCATGGCACTTCTATTTACACAGATGTGGAATCTTACCACCTTTCTGCATGCTACTGATGACATGCTATCGCCTGCTTTACGTTCCCACCCACTCCTGGCGCGCACACACAAATTGTGGGGCCTGCTGCATCGCCAACTAGGTCTCCCTTCAACACATTCACTCCATCAGTTCCTTTAGGAGGTGCGCTAATGGGGGTTTGACCCGGTTGTCACAATTTACATCTCGATTGGAGAAGCCAGTGTACACATATCAAGAAAAGGAATATTATGTACCTGTTAATATGTTTTTCTTGCTCCTCCATGGCAGTACCACACTTGGGTTAACACTTCCCTCATTGGTCCAGCAGGAAAGAAAAAAAGACATCCTCTGTATAAAGCCTTCCCTTCCTGTCTCTCAGGTGTCTTTCAACTTCAAAAGCTCCTTAGGGAAAATGGTTAGTAAACACAAGAACAAGAAACACAAAAATCCCTGGGCCTGGAAACTAAAGGTGCTGCCATGGAGGAGCAAGGAAAACATTAACAGGTACATAATATACCTTTTCCCCTGCCCCTCCACTGGCAGGACCAAACTTGGGACCTACCCAAGCAGTACCAAGAAAAAGAGGCGGTACAATAATAAATAATTTACAAAAGACTGGTTAAATTACGGCACTTAAGACACGTCTACCAAATGCAGCATCCGCAGATGCCAACACATCAAGCCTATAGTATTTTGAGAACGTATGGACCGATGCCCAGCACCCGGCTTTACATAATTCCTGAATAAACGCGGCCTCTTTTTCTGCCCAAGAAGCCAAGAACGCTTTGGTTCTCTGTAAATATGTAAAGAGCCATCACTAAATCTAATCTGTGTATTCTCTCCTCCTTAGAATTACCTAGATTAGGACATAGTGAAGGAAGGACTTTGTCATAAGGACTTTATCTTTGAAGAAGTTGAGGTAGGGAAGTTCTGCCCAAAACGCCTGAATCTCTGAGACTCGCCTCGCTGACGTTATGGCTACGAGGAATACTACCTTCCAAGACAAGTATATTAAGGAGACTTTAATCAAACCTTGACTGAAAGTTTCTATGTGAACGAGCCCCTTTGGGCTCCACACCAGTACACTCAGGAAATAGCAGAAAGAAACCCAAAGATACAGCGGCACTCCATACATACGAGAACCAAAGGAAATATCAGGGAAAAGATACGATGGACTCACAAAACTTCAGGTAAGCACATATTGCTCATTTAATTGCAAGAAAAAATAATATTGATTAACATTCGTCTCTTCTGAGGATTGTCTACCCCAATTTGGAGGAATTATTTGGCTATCAGAGTATATAGAGCATTGCCATGAGGAGAAGACGCAGACTGCCTGACTGCAGTTGCGGGCTTTAGACTCCGAGATACAGTGTGGAGGATTCTGAGAGTGCAGGAGGACTTCGGTGGACATACTGGAATCCAATAACTTAAGTGTAAGTGGCTATAGGAGCATTGTAATTATATAAAAGCAACTATTAATATTAATCTCTCCCCTGAGTAAACCATTGAAAATTTGGGACTGAAAAACCTTTGAACAAGAGGAGATATTGATTGGGACATGGATATCATTTGGACGTTTTTTTGAGGAAACTGGTCATAAGAAGGACTGATCCATTATATAACTAGAACGGAAGAGGTACTGTCTGTCATTGGAATTATACCACTTCATAATCTTATTGTGACATCATATAGTGGAAACTTATTATTTGGAATGCAAATTTATTTTTATGAATCCAGACAATATTGTAACATCTTGTAAATAATCTCTGCTGTGAGTGAGTTTTGCATGTAGATTTCTAATTTTTGTGAAGATCGTATATAGTATAGTGCCCATTTGTGAAATCCCTTATTATCCTTTAGTTATTTGAGAACCCCTCTTTTTTCCAAATTTGGAAATAACATATTTGGAAATAACAAGCTTGGTTGGGACACAAAATTGAGCTGCTTTGTGCTGGAGGGACATTAGTTATTTGTTCTGTTACTACCGGTATTGGTCCGCAGCTTCTCAATGACGCATCTATTTTTGTAGAGCTATTACCGTATATACTCGAGTATAAGCCGAGTTTTTTGGCCCAATTTTTGGGCAGAAAATCCACCNCCTCGGCTTATACTCGAGTCCCGCCGTTAATACCCCCGAACTTACCTTATTCAGCAAACTCACCGTCTCCCGCAGCATCTCACTGTCTCCCGCAGCATCTCACCGTCTCCCGCAGCATCTCCCCCAGCGTCTCGCTGAGCGTCTCACCACCTCGGCTTGGCTCCAGCCTACGCTGATGCGGCAATGACGTCAAACGTCATCGCCGCTCTCGCGAGCATATCTGGGTACCGAGCTGACGAGGTGAGACGCTG
>JABWIB010001583.1:45488-57758 GCA_016617825.1 Platyplectrum ornatum | reverse complement strand
CACTGATTTCCCGCCTTCAGTTCAAATCCTTCTATCGCTAGGCAGACTCTCTCCCCAGCATCATGTGACCCACAGGTGTCACCAGCCTCCAGCCTCACACGGAAGCCCATGTTGGCACTTCTTTTCAATGCACAGGCTCTACCATGTGCTACCTCACCTCCAGGGCGTTATATAAAGATTTAGTGTTTGTGGATAAATCTATGGAGACTCCCCAAATACATTCAACCACTTCTCTTCAAGGGCTATATTTACTAAGCAGGGAGATTACAGGAAGATTGAAGAGTGGAGAAGTTGCCCATAGCAACCAGATTTAAGCTCACATTCTCCTTTGTAAAATGAAACAGAGCTTGAATCTAATTGGTTGTTATGGGCAACAACCCCACTTTTCAACCTCCCTGCTTAGTAAATTTAGGCCAAGGTGTATAAAACCTGGCTTCTAACAACACAGGTAGAGAAACTATTGTAAGTATTGTTACTTACCATTCAATCATATAGGGGTACTTTTCCTGGATTGTAAGATTTGGGTCGATTTCAATCGCATAATATTTTTCTTTCAGTTCAAATAACTAAAGGGAACACAAGAAGTTTGTGTATGCATAACTGTGCAATCAATTAAAACATTTATAACATATTGCTATATGTACTGTATATGTATATATACTTTCAAGAGCAGACTTGTTCAAATGGTTTCCTTAGGAGTTCCAATCAGATTTAATATTTATTTCTTTTGGGTTAATGCAGTGGAGGTAGAACCCCCTGGCGGTAAAAACCATCTGCAGATTGATGAGCAACCCTTAAATTTGCATCTGATCAGTTGTTTCCTTAGCATGTCACCATAGAGGTTATTATACTCTCTCCTCCATTCATCTCTGGGTTGCCTCCCGGTAAAACATTACATAAATTAGCATTTAACTACTGACATAAAATATAGACATGTCTACAAACCTTTCTGCGACATTCATCAGATACATATTTGCAGTTATCAATTACATCTGTGAATAAAAAGAAAAGATTAGCTGATATGTTTACATTCCACCATGAGACATATTTGAAAATGTATACATAAATCACTATCCATCAAATACATGTTAAGCATGAATCACATTATTCTTTCACAGAAAGGAAACAAAGATGAACACAATATATAAATAGGTTACCGTACATACTCGAGTACAAGCCAAATTTTTCAGCACATTTTTTTGTTCTAAAAGTGCATCTCTAGGCTTATAATAGAGTCTAAAAAAAATATTTTTTTTTGTGTCATGATGTAGGGTTGTGCTGACACTGGAATGCAGCATGACACTCATACACCACACTGAGTCCACAGAGCTGGCACAGGCATGATAGTGTGCTGTATAGGTTATACCATGGCACAGGAGATTTACATTGCCTTATATGCCTTATATTAACCCTGCACATGCAGGAAACAGGGGGACTATAGAGACATATAGGGGAAGATCTATAGAAGCTGGATATAGAGGCCAGAGTCAATGCAATACTATGGGGGTAATGATCCATCAGTTACATGAGTGACACAAGCCTTTCGCAGAGGCGACAGACAGACTTATACTCGAGTATATACGGTATATGAATATTACATAATACACTTACTGTGACAGGTGGGACATCGTCTTCCATTGTGGGAAAATCTACTTAAAGTCATATCAAAGTCTGTTATCACCTGTAAAAATATTAACAAAAAAGACAATACAACTTTAAATTGCTCCCAGTGTCCATATGGAAAAGGCAAAAATGAAGCATGAGGACTTATTCAGAGAACCACAAGACAGAAAAGCTCATTTCCAGGCATTACAAGGACTTGCAATGTCATCTTATATGCTTATTTATTACTATAATATATTCAGCCACTCTACGTTAATTCTATATTTAATACATCATTTAATACTTAAATGTATTACACATAAAGCACAATATCTGTAATCATGTAAAATTTGGTGTACACTGGTGTGTGTGTGTGTCTATTTTCTCGTTGTGGTACTGTCATTCTGCTGACATGAGCTACACAGAGTTTGGGAAGGTCAGTCAGGTGGTTAGTGTGTTCCAGGGCCAGGGATATGCTGGCAGCTTAGTGTTTCAAGGCCCAGAGTGCTTTGCTGGACGAAGGGGCCGTTCAGTAGAGGCCACAACTACTTGCAGAGCTATTGAGGTGGGTCCAAGAAGGAGATTTTATCAGATTACAGTCACTAAATATAACTTCAGTGGTTTGGTGACATCTATAGAAGAAGAAAGGATGAGTCCCAGAGAGGAAGAACTGGCATGCAGCACAGGGAGTCACCAGCTTCTACAAAGAATGACTAAATATGTAGCAGAGATCAGACCAGCTGGAAGAAGTAAGTGATCAGGGAATAGAGAATATTAACAGCAGTGATAGAGCTAGTCCAGCTTTAAGGAGGAAGGCAGAACACTGACTAGTATGCTCTGTCAGGGAGCTGAAGTTTTTGGGATGTATTTTGCTTGACAATAGTGTGAGGCACCATGGCTGACCAAATGATATCAGAAGGAATAATGGTCTGGGTAACGGGTAATTCTTATGTGATTTGAGTAGCAATGCATACAGTAGAGTGATTTGATAAAAAGATTTAGTTAGAAATGTCAGAATCTCCGGATTTGTTGATTACTCATCTGGGTGGTAATGACGTGTATGGGAATATCAGTTGGCTTAATCAACTGGATTTGTAAATATTTTATTTGAACCTTTGACATGGCCAGGTATAAACATTTTTTTTAATCCAATATTATACCCAGGTGAGTTTTAAAAGGTGCCATAAAAGTGGAGGAATAAGAAAAAAATTATAGAGCTGTTAAATTTGTATTAGTGCATTATGGTGGAGTTTTACGGACACTAAAATAAAATTTGGGTTTGAACACTTATATAGAAAGAATGATGTACATCTTACATACGTTGGTTTACGTTTGTTTATTCAGCGTATTGTACAAGACTGCCTAAATTTACTAAGCTGCGGGAATGGAAAAGTGGAGATGTTGCCCATAGCAAACAATCAGAATTTAACTTTTTATTTTACAAACTGAAGAATGCAAGTGCAAATCTGATCGGTAGCTATGGGCAACAGCCACATCCACTTTTCCATTCCCGCAGTTTGGTAAATTTAGGCAGTCTTGTACAATACGCTGAATAAACAATAGGCTGAAGTGTTGGCAGTACTTTCTTGTAAGGTGGCAAACACTGATTCTTGATTCATTAGTGTACTGGCAGCTAAGCGAGTTCATTCTTTTGTTTCAATAAGGGCGTGATTTATAGTAGTGTTGAGTTAATTGCAAAAGATTGTTGAGTCAGTGCAAACAATGAAAGGTGAAGATAAAGTTAACTGTATAACATTTGGTTTTTATTCACACAATTGGCAGTGTTTGATTTTAATTTGGTTTATAAATGCATTTGACATTTTGGTAGCAGTTTTACACTCCCATGTAGGCATACATTATTGAATGATTAAATTGCCATTTATTTAATGACACTTGTAATAGAACAATTAATAAAGGTTTTGCCATTGTGGGAAGTCCTCATATAGTTTGAAGGGTAGTATATGAACTGTTAAGACTAGATTTATATAAAAGTTTATTGTATAAAGAATACACATTCTTTTCCTGTGCCTCCTTTCAGTCATAGATTGCACACTACATTGTTTAATAAAGCTGCCAAAATATTTAAGACCAATATTGTAGTATGTGTATTTATTAAATCAGATTCAAATGGTCAATGTAATGAGAAGTTAGAAGATTTGGGATCATCATTGAGAATGTATTTATTAATATAACTATTATTAGAGTGTGCATGTCAATTATAGCGTGTTATGCTAGAACAAATGTGTTTAACAACTGCAGCTAATACTCCATTCAGATTACCAGCAAAAAGCTAGGGTTTTCATGAAATCTCTGGCTTTCTATCTGGGTCTTAGATCCGGCTAAAAAGAAGGGGTTTCTCTAAAAAGCCAAGTCCGTCACTGCATTAATTACAGTGATGACCTGCGACTTAAATAATGAGCAACAAATGAGCAGATGACCAAAGCATTTTTTGGGTGTAGACTTGAAAGCTTGAGATCCTGCAGCAATTATGTGCTGGCATCATGCACAGTGAGAGGGTATATACTGTAAATAATTGTAATTTAAATGCTAAATATGTCTCTGTACCTGTCAGGTACATAATGTATACGTACATATACAGTACAATTTATAGCTTATGGTTTGGTAACAGTCATGGTTACTATGTCTGTCATTACAGATGTACATACCTGAAGTCTGGCAGAACCTCCTTTTATCAGCCCACATATTATTTCTTCTACTTTTGCAGGGTCCTTTATGTGGACGGTTTTCTTTTGAAATTCGGGCATCTAAAAATATAAAATATATATATTAAAACGTTACTCATTGGATACATCGAAAAACTGTGTTGCTAAAAAAACAAAAAACCCTAAGTCCCCTATTTATATGAACCTCTGCCAAAAGAGATTGAACGTTCTTAATGCTCAATGATATTCTGCCACAATCTACTATGAAATAAATCCCAAAAAATAAATCCCAAAAAATAATGTTATTGGGATAAAGAAGCTCCATTAGCTTTTGTTCTCAGTGCTGGATGACCTCAACTTCCCAAAACAGAATGATACATAAGAAAATATTGGTAAACATCCATGGAGGACCTTCTGTTTTATAATATAGCAGTAAATTAAAGTCACTTATCTATGCTCTTAACTAAACAAGTTCTACCCCAAATGCCTTCTGTCATGACATTTACTGAAAGTTTTCCTCATGTTGCAACTTATTCCACAAAACTAAAGATTGTATAATTCAAGAAGGCAGTGTCATGAAAAACAAAATGTGTTATAAATTAGTTCTGATTACCAGATGGAAGAAACTAATGATTTGTGTGAAATTCTAGGAAACAAGGAACCAGTGGAATGTGCAATGATCTAGCACTGTCTCTACCGCCCCTCCCAAAACATAGTAGTGTCCTTAAAAGACCTTCTCTAGTGTTTGCAGTGCGGTAACAGAAAACATACAAAGCGTGAAATTAGAAGATCCTGCGTTCAAAACTATTTGATTTAAGAGCTTAACAAAACAAATGAGTTCTTTCAAAACAACTGACAAATGCAGAGATGAAACTCTGAATCCAATGGCTTGAGGAAACTGCTGTTTATAACACACATACTGTACAACACCTTTATAAACACATGTAATGGTAATTGTGTAAGCCTTGATAAACCAGAATACTTAACAGTGTTACTAAATCTTCACCAACAATATGTATCACAGTGGATGACACAATGTATATTCACTTATTTATGGGCAAATAAGAATAATTTACATTTAGGCCAGAGTAATGAGTAACATGAGCAGGATAGCCCCTATACATTTAATTACTGTGCATTCTCCTTATATGACATAGGAGAATATCAAATCATCTCTATTATCCTCTCCCACATCTGGGTTAAGCTGCTGTGGAAAAACAACTCCTGTATTATAAAGGCAGTGAGGTATTATACTACTGCCTTGGAATTTTACACATTAAGATAAAGAAACCCAATTACAGCTAAATAATCAACTTATTACAATACAGTAGTAATAAATATAATAAATACATACACATATAATATACAGGTATATTTACCTATATATACTATACAATTCCTCCTGTCCTATACAACCTTACATCCCTCCTTCTGTCCTCTTTGTCTACATGACCCATCTTTATCTCCCCTGTCAAATATTATTTACCACTTGACAAATGTAAATGTACCTTTTTACCTAGGTCACCATGTCAACAACATGTTTGGTTTAACTGCATTATATTCCAACTGAACATGGTCTTTTGTTGGATATGTTAATAATATACATGATAACTAATGGTAAATATTTCAAACACTGTTTGTAAAAGAACCAGAAAAGAAATTGTTCTGATTTAATCCAAATGTTTTTTTTTGTTTTTTTTTTTTTATTGTGCCCAAAAACCCAACAAATATTTTACTAAACCAGCAGCAAAAAGCTCTTTAACTTAGTTCAGCCTATTTTGCATATGGCCTTCTGATAGTTTTGGTTTCTATTTCACATGACGGTTCAAGTCAATTCCTATCCCTATGTGTCCTTAGGTTTGTGTATTTTGTCAGACAGAGATAAGAGAAGCACAAGATTGGGAATTCTGCACTTTTCAATAACAACAGGAGATTGTGACATTATAGTCATGGCTAGAAAGCCTCTACGTGTGTTTATTTCCATTTTGCCTGTTTATCCAAATATGGTAAACAAACGCAATGTAAGCAATGTATTTAATCTAAGACAGGCAAAGAAAAGAAGTAAAACATGTTCATAATAAGTCACCACATTACCAGCAGAATGTTTTAACTATTTACCAGCATATGAAAGCATAACAGTGTGTGATCTATATAAGGATGAAAATAACTAAATGAAAAACATAAAACTGGAACAGTTATATTGCATATTATCAATTGTAAATATAAATACAACATTAACACAGAAAATATGCAGAGTTGATGTTACAAAGCTATAATGTACTTATCTGAAAATAGCATAAAACAATGAACAGAGAAAACACTACATTGGCAAGAAAACAGATTCTAACAGTCTATGAATAAGTTTGCCAATAAGCCATACATGAAACATACAATACATCAGGTAATTCCTGTATTGGTTACACTATGACTTCTCTATGAAGTACTCTGTGTTGACAACACTATGTGATTACAGAATCCTGCTTGTTTACATCCTTACCACGAGAGTCACCGCAGCAGCTGACAACAGAAAAGAAAATTCTGCTTGTCTGCAAAGTGCTTATATAGCTAAAGGCGGCTCCACAAATAACCCCAGTGATCCAGCCCATCAGCCTGCACTTCCCTGACGTACACTTGAAATAACTAGGCCCAATGCCAGAACTGAAAGGCTAAAACAAGAGTCAGATGGCAGAATTCATGCCAATCCTTGGGCTCTGGCAGCAAAAGGCTCTTTTGTGTGAACAGCCAACAATCAATCAATAAATAAATGTATATATTTATTTACTTATACATGCAACCACTTCCCTAACATTGTTCACAGTGCTACAAACCCCCCTCCTCCTTTTTCTTTTGTCTTCCCCCCTTTTCTTCCTATCTCTACAATATTGCTTTGTCTTACTTTGTGTATTTATGTTTCCCTCTGATTCTTGTTACCATCAATGTAAAATGTACATTTCTTTTTTGTAAAACTTTAATTTGTTGGAAATAAAAAATGAATAGGTACTAGTTCCACTGAGATTGTTTACATTGTAACCAAGAAGCAAAGACCTCCAGAATCAGAGCATATGCCCCCCAGGACGTCTCAGCATGTGTATCCTCACCTACAGGCATCATAATGAGGCAACATGGCCCCTCTTACATTATTTAAACGCAACTAACTGAAATTAGTATGTTTAAACAATGTACTACTACAGCATTTGTACTGCAGCGCATTTGCTACTAGTAAGGCCTCATTTGCAAAGCTGGATCCCGTCCTAATCTCTCACAAGCAGGGACCCCCATCCCCCCAGTATATATCCAGTGTAATACATTATACACACCCTAACCCTCCTAGCATCCCCTAGACTGAAATTCACATTATAACACCCATATTTAATGACCATTACAAAGGGAACCATACAAGTGCCTGTAAGTAAGAACTATATTCATTGAAGTGCCCTTTAGCATTTGTCTCCCTTGGCAGTACAGTGTACAGCTATATTTAGGCGTGTACTTAACCTAGTCTTTGGTAAACAGGGATAATGACTTTAACAGATACAAGAATTGTCAATTTGTTATACAAAAACATAAATGCTTATGTTTAATGTCATCAAGACAATTAAATACCTGGCCAATATAACCATTTCAATAACTATTACACTAGGAAAACCTAATATATATATATAAAACCTGTATAAAAGTAGACTGTATCATTTACCAACAATCAATTTCTCCATCTTTCTGGATCGGATCCAAAATTAAAATTCCTTCCTTGCTTCCCTCACATAAAATGCAGAAGCCTGGGTAAAACGCATGGTGCTGGATACTACATCACTTCCTTCCCATTCAGCAGAAATGGCGCTCTCTTATGTTGTCAGAAATGCTCCAAGCGCGTAACTTAGGAGACGGTGGAACCAGATTAATACAGGGAATGTCATGTGTGGGCAGTGATCAGAGAATATCCCTTGGTAAAGGTTAGGATCCAGCCCTCTGTGTCCATTTGATTTCATGTTTCATTCAATACTCGTTTTCAATTACCGGTAATACAATAAAATGAGTCAATTACAGCCCACAAAACTGAGCATTTCATTCTTTTTCCTCTGGTTATGAAACACTACATAATACTTCTGTGTTATGTCTACTGTAATGTAAGTACACTCTAAATATATGAAATACATATACTGGTAACAGCTGCTAAGCACTCATTATGTCCTATGTCAAGTGACTGCAGGATTATACAGTAGAATGACAATGTATTTTTAGACTATGCATAGCACATACGTGTTTTGGAAACTAACTATGCTCTGTATTACATAACACTGGAACATCCTTCCAAAAATGATGACTATTATAGTGCGATTACCAGAGTAAATCACACTTCTATTTTATAGGCTTTGTGCACCAGGGGACAGTAGGAAATGAATTACCATTTAAATACGTAAACCACAAATATTGCATGTCAACTGAAAGCATTCTTCAACAAGAAAATAAATGGTGAAACAGATCAATAACAATAACTGCCTAAAAAAGAAAAGAAGTGGTGTAAATATATCTATAAATAAAATAAAAAACACAATCATAGCTGCAATGATCTATTCTAACCCATATTAGTACAGCTAACAAAAAGTAAATATACCACACACACACAGATGCACAATATTGGATTACAGCAGTCATTGTGACAACAGTAATAGTGCATAGAGAAAATGCTAGTGGCAGCATAATGTCAATCTTGCTTTGTGAACTAGTGTACAAAACAGATAAGGGTCACCAATCATATTGGACCAGATTCTGACTTTAGGCCTACTTTAGACCTACTCACAACTGGGCAAAACCATGTTGAATTGCAGAGGAGGTAAAATGAATGGTAGTGTTTGCATTCAGGGAGTAAAGTCTGGATCTGGTCCATTGTGTGTTCCGTGTTTCATAAACTATCCTCCATACCTTGTTATGTGGTCACCGTCTAACAAGATCCAAGTTACACTTGTCACACCAGTAGAACCAGTTAAATAAATCTTTTACAGCATAGCATTTTGTTATTAGCATTCATTTGAGGGTGATGTAAACAGAAAACCCTAGAAATGCATTCTCACTAGTGATTTATTACCTCATGAAGATTGCACAAGATTGAAGAATGGAGAATATTAGAACCTGCACACCAATTTGTGACACAAGGAAGCTATTAACAAAACATGATTAGATGTTTAAGCACAACATAACTAATTATTAGTCACAAGCACTATAGCTTAAAAACAAATAAAAATGTGTGTGTTTATGTTTATATGTATGTATGTATGTATATACACACACACACACACACACTTTTTCTCTTCATATTTCATTTTTTGAACAGGCTTAAATAAAATGACAATTGCTTCCTCTTTACCCTCTTCGAAACTCTCTGCACTAAATCAGATGCCCCGCAACATCTTTTGTCCACCCTCTATAAACTTTTTTCTGACAGTCTATTCACCTCACTTCTCAGGTATGGTGATGTGTGGACCAGAGACCTCTCGGAGTCCTAGGATGAGGCTTGGGACAAAATATTTTATATCACACACTGCTCATTGATCCTATTGCAACGCGTTCCTCGCCACCTGGAGTTCTGGCTTCTGTCTCACTCCACAATTCCCCTGAAGCACTACAAAAAGTCGTTCTTACTCCATTTAAATAACTCTGCTAAGACGTTTACACCCCCTTCGTTGAAAAACCACGACCCCCCCCCCATGTCCATAAGAGACTGGCTGACTAGTGTGGACCACTATCATTCCATGGACAGCTTGCGAATGACGTTGGTGGGCTACTATGCCTCTTATGCTGCCACCTTGTTCTGATGGGTGGAATACCGGAACGGACCCCCCCTCCACCTATTTTTCCCTTGTCTGTCCTGTACCCTTCTCCTAAAACTCTAAACCTGGGTTAGACATTGTTTTCACTCATTGGACTCATGCCGCACCTGTTTTGTCTCCTCAATGCCTAAGTCATGTGTTTGTGGTCCGATTTACTAATTAGCTTTGCTATTGTTCCTGTTTGCTCTGTATGTCCCTCAATAAACATAATTTAAAACAATTGCTTCCTCTTTACAACAATAATTCAGTAAACAGATTGCATTTATATATTAATACTATATTGAGATTGGAGTAATGAAAAGAAACATTTGAAAAAACTTATTCATATGGGACCAGATCTAGATCCCTGCTGCGTTCAAACTCAGATCCAGCTACAATCAGTACACCTGTCAGGAAAGTTCTATATGTACATCAAGATGTATGAGGATATTGTCAAAGCATTGTTATTCTTTTACAACTATGGAAATTGTTGTATAGTAATATGTGAAACAATTTATAGGAAGAATGACTAATGGAACATCAAGTAAATGTTTGAATAATATATTATGTCTTCATAAAAGAATAACACCTATACTTAACTCATTACCTTAGGGCAACAATGAGTAAACAAAACATTTGCAACATGTTAGGAGTAATGTGATTGTATACACATGAGTATGACAATAACATACTACTGAGGATCTCATATAAAAAAAAAACTAGTCAATTAAAAATATGAAATCTATATGCCCCCGATCCTCTTATTTTCCCCTGAATGTATGTCCCAAGCCATAGGGGTTTTGGTCCCGGCACTCACTCTAAGCTTGTTTCTTGCTTCTGGTGCTGTCCTTGGTTGTTAAATATTGGGTGTAGAAGGTAGCACACTGAAGACTTGTCATAGATTCAAAAGTATTTAATTTTCACCAAAAGTGCTACAAAGTGTCTGGTTACATAGTGGGGCCGACGTTTCAATCGCTCAAGTAGCGACTTTCATCAGGGCTGAGAGCAGGAAAGAATGGACTTTCTTTCCTGCTCTTAGTGTGCTATCTTCTACACCCAAAAAAAAACAATATACACATACCAGAAATAAAAACAGCTCTGACTCTTCTAGCAATTTATCGGTTTCTATGGGCAACAACACCACTTTTCAATCTACCTGTAATCATTTTTAGGCCCTGCGCTGGGTTATGTAGAGTTACAAAATCCAGAAATGTTTATACTTTAAACATGACCAAAATTAGATAGCAGAGGAAACATAGTGGAGGAAGGAGGAGGGATAGAATAGGATAGGGCATACTTAAACCAATTTTACTCTGGATTTTAACATTTTGATTTAAATTGTGATTTAATCATTAGATTTAAATTGTGCAACCCTGGTTTCATGGAATCATCTACAGATACATTTTCTATGAGTAGTATGCTTCTTGAGTTAAGATTTCCATCATCATCATCAGAATGTGAAGCATGTTTTACATTCTGATATATATCCAGATTTACCAGGGGCACCTCTTAATAAGCAAAAGTTGTAGTTTTTTGGTTTACACTTTGATTTAAATCAAAATTTATAGGATTTAAATTGATTGATTTAAATTGTGATTTAAACTGTACAACCCTGCTTAGTAAAAACTTATAATACCTTATCAATAATAAAATAATCTCAGAAATATCATAAACTGGATACTGTAAATGTAACATTAGTAACAAAGGAGTAAAGGAGTCTTTCAAATACATCAAAAATGTGCTGCGATACAGGTTTTCTACAAAAAGACTTTAGCTGACTTTAAGGGGTTATGTACAGGAAAGAACAGAAAAAACTTTACCTTTCAGGACAACATCTCCCCCCCTGAACGCCTTGCCCTAAAAAAGTTGGCCTATGACACAGACATCGTCATCAAGGCGGCAGACAAGGGGGGAGGTATTGTAATACTCGACCGAGAGATGTATAAACTAGAGGCCTATAAACAACTCAACGATTTGAAATATTATGAGAAGCTGGATAAAAATCCCACCTTGCAATACCAACAATCCCTTCGTGACCTTTTAACGAGAGCACTGGAGGACAATGTGATATCCAAAGAGGAGTTTGACTTCCTCCGCATAGAATACCCTGTTACACCTATTTTATACCTTCTCCCTAAAATTCACAAATCCCTCACACAACCCCCTGGACGTCCTATTATTTCTGGAGTTGGTTCCCTCAC
>JABWIB010001583.1:26140-39152 GCA_016617825.1 Platyplectrum ornatum | reverse complement strand
TATATATATATATATATATATATATATATACATACCCATATCTATTTTTTTTTTATGCCCATAATTTCATTGGCGGTTTTACAGTGGTAGTTAATAAGTTAATAAACTAAAACTTTGGTGGTTCAGGGTAACTACAAAAAAAAAAAACATAGGTGGTCCAGCAGGATGAGGCGAGCGGCGAAAATACTTCAGTCTCAGACCCAATGAGAGGAGGACCTCGCACCGTGGGACATCAGACGCGAGGTGACCACCCTTTCAGGATGACTCCTGTGAGCCTGTTTAAATTGCTTATGGTGCTCGTACCATCTGTGTAACATAAATGTCTATAGAAGTAGGCACTTATAAGGCTGCTTACACTGCATAATAAAGCACTATGCAATGAAAACAGCCTTATGAGTACCTACTTCTATGGACTTTTATAGACTTATAGTCTACAAACCTGCACCAATTCCTTGTGCATGTGGGATAAAGTGTGTAAATATGAACAAGGAACACCACTATTTCTTCATTTTTATTTATGGGGAGATGCCGGGAAAAGTATTTCCGGGGTTCTCCCTGCAAGTTCCCCGCTTTTCCTCCCTATAATAACAGAGGGAGGAAATGGAGCATTTTTGATTTAACCATTCAGGCATTATATTAACGCTCGAGGCAGATTTATAAACTCCGAGGGTTAATACATATCAGTCACTGACAGTCAAGCAATAAAGGGAGAACTTTGTTATAAGGCTTTTTAAAAAGAGCCCTTTCTGTCTGTTTCTCTAGGCCATTATCATTTCCAGTAACTACTCATATTTTGAAAACAGTACTATTAAGATATATTTTTGTTTTAATAGCTATTATTTTATATTCCATGCATTTAACTCTCATGGACAACTTGGCAGCATTTACGCTGTAAATTTTGGCTGTCAATTTTGGAGTTTTAGTTGGACAATGTCTGGTTCAAGCATGTTCTATAAACTGTCATTGATGGAATTTTTCCTCAATTTTGTAAATGGTGTCTATTCTCTCTCCCACAAATGAAAATATTATATTGATGGTATTTTTTTGTAAAATTTTTGTTATTTTTTAAATAAAAAATAAAATGTATGCACAGCTTTCCCAAGCCTTCACATTGTGCTGCAAAAGTTAATTTCTACCACAATATTCTGCAGCCTTTTGGACTTAGACTAACCCTTTGTGGATGGTGCAAATATTTAGCCACAAAATGAGAAAACCTCTGTGACTACACACTACATTTGCCTACATTTGTTCGCCCCTCACCTCTCACTTAACACTAGCAGCTGGGAGTTGTGTTCAATTTGGAGCACAATCATTGTGTGCGTATTTGTTTTAGGCATGCACGTTGCAAAACTACGCTGAGATATATACTCATTTGAGTCTGAATAAGGCCATTTGTGTCACTGACTCCATGCATTCTGCCTTTTGCAGGCTGAAGCTATGGACTTAAATGTTCTTTTGGGCATGGAGTTTACTGTGTTCTATTCTGCCATTTTGGCAGAGTTTGGGGAAAAGAGTCAAAGTGCGCACATTGGAATGGAGAAGGTATGTAGATAGTACACTAAGGGCTGGGAGCTCGGGAGTTAAGGGCCGGGAGTTAGAGCTTCAACCTTATAAACTGCCACTGATGCGATGATAAAATAGCAGAATTTCTCCATAAAATGTGATCTGTTCTTCATCTAAATAAGAAGAATAAAATA
Source organism: Platyplectrum ornatum (assembly GCA_016617825.1). Classification (NCBI taxonomy): domain Eukaryota; kingdom Metazoa; phylum Chordata; class Amphibia; order Anura; family Limnodynastidae; genus Platyplectrum; species Platyplectrum ornatum. Next base: position 37,455 of record JABWIB010001583.1, on the reverse strand, counting down.
AGATGGACTGCTTTAACTAACAACACTAAACACACTAAACACACATTGTAATCATTCACTAAGCATTATAACGAGGGCAGAAAAGATTACATTTATCAGACCAGTTTGGTGCAAGCAATCACAAGAAGTTTCCTGTCTGATAATTAGATTTTTCCACCCTGCTTGAATGGTGATGAGAGAAATTATTTTTTATGAAATATATTTTTATTATTATTATGAGGGAACCACAGAATACAATACAAGATATGGATAGTACACAGTACAGCATAAATCAGGGAAAAATAAACAGTGTAAAAGAGGAAACAACCCGTGTCAAAAAGCACAGGGTTACCAAGAATATAGGTTTAGCATGGGAAGGAACAGACCAAAGGAGCTAGGTGCCAGGGCAAATGAAGGCTCCAGGGGCTGAACTGGCAGAGGGAAGGCCAATACTGTGATCCGGCTCCAGATGATCCATCGGATGGCAAAAACAAGACTTCACAACAAAGAGATAGACAGTAGTAAGGAAAGGGGGAGAAAAAATGTGGGAAGAGAGGGGGGGGGGGAGGGAGGACATCCAAGCAAATGTGGCAGTTACAGGGAGAAGAGAGCGCGGAGTGACAAGCGGGGAACAATGGAAATAATTTTTTATGTTTTATGTTGTTCAATCCAGAGTTACAAAAGTAGATGCAATATCTGTATCACCTTAAATATGGCATTCTGTGGAAAGCTGTAATAGATATCTTCCTGTATTGTGATACATATTATTCTGTGTTATAGACAGAGGAAAGAGAGCTCTGTATAACAAATGTGTGACTCTCTAGTGAATGTGTTCCCTTGATAGAGGTTCCTGTGCTTTGTGATGCAATACGGCCTGCTGAGAAGAGGGCTGAGAGAAGCGCAAAAAGGTAAGTGCAATCAATGAGCCGCCATGAGGATAATACCATTTTTAAGAAGGTATGAGATATAGGAGTGACAACATGGATAACTATCAAAATTTACTATACTGTGAGATTGCAGTGAGATTGAAATATGGGTATGTTGCCCATCAGATTCAGCTTAAGTTCTCCAGTATGCAAAATGAAACTGAAAGCTTGAATCTGATCTGATTCAATGACAGTTTAGTAAATTTAGGCCATAGAGTCACTTTATTTCTCAGATTCACATCATCAACACTAACACAACCAAATATATTTATTAACATTTCAGGCTATTCCTATGTGTGTACTGCAATACTGTGATCTTTTCCAGAAGGAGCCGTGTTCCTCTCCCACCCTCTGCTGGAACCTGTGGATTGTCATAACTGCCCTATAAACAAAACATACATATTTCTTCATATATCTAACAAATTCTACGCACCACTTGTCCTCAGGATAGAAGAATAGAAAGATCTCACAGTTCCATGGTCTGGTAGGATGTCTGTCATAATTGGGAGTTCATGGAGGAGAGTAACAGTATAATACCCCTGGCTCCCGCCCTACCAGACCATGGAACTGTGAGATCTTTTTATTTGATGCCCTAATAATTGGAGCTCTGCACTATGAAAGCACTTTTGTCATCCCTTAATATATAGCCATACATGTATATGTTGAAACTGTAACAATATGTGAAGGAGGGAGAAACTCCAATATTAATGACATAGTATAGGGAGGGATAGTATTAAAAGCCAGAGAGGGTGAAGAGCCATCCGTGAGGGAGCTAGTTATAACAGTAGGGTAAGGTAAATACTAGGAGCACAGGGTGGAGTTTTTTCTCCCTATAACAATGAGGAGTAACTCTGGTCGGCTTTGTTAACATTTTGTATATATGTATTTATTGTCGCTGTGAGGTGTATCTTGTCATTAACATGTGAGTTTTAAGATATATGTCTTTTTTGTACGTGTTAGATGTGAGCTGTTTTGTGGCAATAAACACTGTTTTGTGATATAAGAAGTGTTGTATTATTTAAGAAGGTGTGCATATCCACAAAATTAACTCTTTATGGTGTGAGGTTTCAAGCTATTGGAAACAACATTGTGTGTTTTGTCTGTATCTAAGGTAGTTAATGGATGTGGCACCCTTTTGATTACGTGATGTTAAACTGGTGCTGTTATAGGTTTTCCTTCTGTACTGGGTTCAGACAGGTCTGCCCGATTGCAGAGTTCAGCGACCTCCTCCTTGGTCAAAGTCCAGCTCCTTCCAGATCTTATCCATCAACTCCTTGCATACTTCAAGTTTTTACAGTCCTTAAGTCAGACAGGCCTTAGCCAATCACAAGATGGGAATAAGCACATGAAACAGGCATGATACACAACCAGCCAGGCACCTGCTCTTGTACCTGATACATTTACCTCCAAACAATGAAGATATACAAGATACATTCATTTGAGCTTGAATCTGATTGATTGCTATGAGCAACATCCCTAGGGTTGCCACCTTACTCACCAAAAAATACAGACCAAGATTAAAAGGGGGAGTGGCTTTGGGGGTGTGGCTTGGAGTGGGGATAATTTCACAACCTTCTTACTGCCCAGCAGCCAGGATCTTAAAAAATAAAAATATATATACATTGCTGTGTACACAGGTGACAGGTACAGCGCAAAATATATATAATATAATACAATGTAAAATATTAGAATAAAATAATAAAATAAAGTATTCACCAAGGGCAGCTGTAGCTGCATTAATTAAAATGGAACTTCCTCCCCAAAAAGAAATTACTGGCAATTACTATTGCTGTTAAAAACAAAATACCAGCAACCTTCTGGAAAAATTACCGGGCAGGCAGGTAGTTTACCGGCCAGGTGGCAACCCTAAACATCCCCACTTTTCAATTCCCCTGCAATCTCCTCGCTTAGTGAATTTAGGCCCCTGTGTACACATAATGAGGTTTGGGTCTTACCTACAAGAGGTGCTGACGCTGGCAGGTGAGCTTAATACAATATAGCTATATTGTGAACTAAACCTCCACTTTACATATGTACAGACACATAGGCCTATATTTACTAAGCAGGGAGACTAAAAAGTGGGGATGTTGCCCATAGCAAATGTAAACGAATCTAATTGGTTGCTATGGACAAACTCCCCTCATTGAACAGAAAATAAAAATACAAAATAAACACATTGCCTGTCCTAACACTAACACTAACAAAAAAAGAATACCCTTTTGAGGCACTAGCAACCAGAGGTGATCCAGGGTCTTTCGCACATTGTCTGGAAAGCCCTTCTCCAAGTCAGTGAGAGCAAATGAGAGCTTTATCTAGCAGACCTTTAACTATGAGCTACCAGGGCCTAAATTCACAAATCAAGGGAATTGAAAAGTTACTCCAGCCGGCACACTGTATACAATTTAAACATTTCCATTTTATTCATTTATTTCATAAGACAATTTTCGTGATTACATTGGAACATCTCCACTGTCAACTTGACATGCAGAATCAATTTTAAATGTCCATTGGGTCATCATACACTCCAAAAAGGAAACAAAACTGAAAATCCAAAATGTCCATCCAAAAAGGCCATTCATTCAAATATATTCTATCTGGTAAGGTGCTTTTGAAATAGTTAATTCATACACCCTTTCTCAATGAACGGATATCTCATACACCTTGGCAAAAGGTGTATGATTTTAAAGCCCCTGAGGATGGTGTGGATTACACCGAAACAGCTGTCGGACAGAGGACTTTGATTGTGGATACGGGAGCTAACCCAGAAGCAGAGAGAGCTTATGAGGAATACAGGGTGAATATATATTTCACTGAATTCTGAAGTAACTACCGTATTTGAAGAGCACCTTACCAGATGGAATATATTTGAATGAATGGCCTTTTTGGATTTTCTGTTTTGTTTCCTTTTTGAAGTGTGTGATGACCCATTGGACATTTAAAATTGATTCTGCATGTCAAGTTGACAGTGGAGATGTTCCAATGTAATCATGAAAATTGTCTTATGAAATAAATTAATAAAATGGAAATTTTTATTAAGAGGTAACAAAAGCATACAGAATAATAAACAACACGATGCATCGCAGATGCTATACATACATTGGCAGAGGGGGCACCGTAAATGATAACAAACCTCCAATTTTAACAAGGGATGGGTACAAAAAACAAGAGGGGGGAAGGGGGAAAAAGGGAGGGTGGAGGAGGAGGGAGGGGGGAAGCAGGGGATCAGAAGGTCAGAGTCAGGGGGTGTGACAGGCATCAGGGCAGGTAACATGGAGGCAATAAAAACAGTAGATGAATACACCACAGTAACACAAGGTCTCAAACTGGCAAATATCGAAGCGGACAGCAACGACATGAGAACCAAATATGATTAAACAGCAAAGGTAGGCACCAGCAGGGTAGGGAAGGTCAGAGACACATGGAGAGGACACAGTAGGGTGCGGAGATTCAGGGCCCAGGGGGAGAAGGGGTGACAAGGGGAGCAGGGTAGTTGCCACATATTCCGCCCAGCAAACCCATTTGAGTAAGGGCGAGGCCGGTTTTTGGGAGTACGGGGCGTCCATTGTTTCCATTCTGTAATGGAAATTAACCTTAGTTACAAATTTGGAAAGTGTTGGGGGGAGAGGGGATTTCCAGGCCTGACCAATAGCGGCCTTGGCCGCCAAAAGGATATGTCCAAGAACATAGCGTTTATCTGAGGGAAAGGTGGGGGTGTAAAGATGCAGCAACCTCCATGGTAAGAGCAAGGTTAGTCCTACAAACGTCCGAAATGAGCACAGCAACCTGGGCCCAGAAGGGTCGTATCACTGGGCAAAACCAAAAAATGTGAGCAATGTCCCCAATCGCTCTGCACAACCTCCAGCAGAACCGGGACACAGACGGCCAGATGCTGTGAAGGCGCCGAGGGGTGAGGTACAATCTGTTAAGGAGTTTGATCTGCCTCTCAATATGGTCTACGCATCCCGACAGGGGGAAGGCCGAGAGGTATACCACTTCCCACTGGGGTGTGGAGAGGGAAAAGCCCAAGTCATGCTCCCACGCCTATTGGGAAGCAGATTTAGAGGAAGGCGGGTCTGGTTGCAAAACTCCTTACCAAAAAGACAAGGAGCCTTGGGAAGACTGGGAGGTCAAGCAGGATAGAAACGGTTCAGGGGGTGGGGCAAGGAGGGTTCCCCGGCGACGAATCTGCGAGCACCAATGGGTCAACTGAAGAAATCTGAATTGCTCAGTACCTGGGAGGTCAAATTCCGACTGCAATTGTGCAAAGGGCCGGAGGGAGCCTCCACGAAGGACCTGAGACAAGACAGATGGTCTTGCGGAGCCATGTGGAGAAGCAGAGGTCTGGGATCAACTTGGCAAGCAGGGAGACGTTGCTAGAGGGTAGGGGGAATAGCCGAGCAGCCACTACACCACGATCCCAGGTCCGCACCGCGTGGGCCATACTCAGTAAAGGTTGCGTGGCAGGGGGGCGCAGGGGAGGGGGGAGCCACAGGTAGTCAGACAGCGGGAGAGTGCCAGGGAGGGCAGTCTCCAAGTCAACCCAAGGCTTGGTACCTGGCGCAAGTGTCCAGTCACGCAGCTGGGCGAGTATACACACCTCCTGATAGCGCCCCAAGTCCGGCAAAGCGAGGCCCTCCCAACGTTTGGAAAGCACCATGCGGGAATACGCCAGTCTGGGGGTCTCCTCCCCCAGACATAGGACACCATGAGGGCGCGAAGCTTATTGATTTAGGAGGTAGGCAGTAAAAAAGGGATTTTGCGGAAAAATTGACATTTTTAATTTGAATACAGTGTTCCGACTGGAGTAACTTTATGAAGATACCCCTTATATCTACATCATTATAAGCTGTGAACCTACAGCCGTAAAAGGAAGGTGTGTGCATTCCCGAGACGATAGTCTCTTATGCGTATATATATATATAAATGCTGGAACTGGCACTCCACTCAAGGCAAGGTATATTGCTCATACAACAATGTTACAGGAGAAAGGAAAATGCAGGCACTCAACAGACTTGTTTAGCAAAGCAGTAAGGTTGGTTTATTGCATAATCATGCTCAACAGAATCGCCAACGTTCCAGTCACAGTGGGTGACTTTCATCAGGGCAGCATAACAGCATAATGAGATTTGTTGCTGTTTTGTGATTTTCTCTCATTATGCTGTTATGCTGCCCTGATGAAAGTCACCCACTGTGACTGGAACGTTGGCGATTCTGTTGAGCATGATTATGCAATAAACCAACCTTACTGCTTTGCTAAACAAGTCTGTTGAGTGCCTGCATTTTCCTCTCTCCTATATATATATATATATATATATATATATATATATATATACACATTCATTTGCGGCACTCGTACACTTTGTAGTAAGTAAAGGTCAGCTAAACACAGGTTGGTAATTTCTGTCATACTACTTTATATGGGATTTATGAGCCATCTGATTTATTTATAGTTGCCGACTTTTGACTTCTCCCTCCCTGGCAGAGGGCGTGATAGAACTGCTATTGATGGGGCTGGCTTAAAATCATAAAAAGTCGCACGTACTGTAGACGCAAGTCAAGGCTGCGCATCCTTGTGACTCCGTCTCTCCTAGGTGCGCATAATGGGCGTGGTTATGCATGCTAATGGTTTTGAAGGGCGTTCCACTACAAGTGCATACAACTGTGTCTATTCAAGTCTGACTGTGTGCGCTATTTTCCAGCACCACTCCAGACCATGGTGTAAAAGTAGCGCAAAGATGATTTCAATCAGAATAGTTCACCAACATCAGGTGTTTTGATTGAAGTTTAAATGCTCCGGGTGCTGCGGAGGTCCACAGATGTTTTTTACAGCCTGCAAAGCACATTTCACTCCTGCACAGCACAGCATTGAGTAAGTGTAAAAGTTTTGCTTTTGCCTCTACACCGTTATGTTGAACATGTTTTAACAAAAAAACCCACCATAATCACCCATACTGTAATATAGCATGTGTCTATATGCATCTTTTATTATTGTTTGACTACATTGTAATATATGCAAATATGTCTGAAATTTTGTTTTATTTAATTTTTTTTTGTATTTCTACTTGAAACCACAATGTTTTTGCTTCACTTGAAATATATTTTAGGGTGTTGTGTTAGACATATCTTGTGCTCAAATATGTCTGAATGGAATAATCAGAAATAAAACAAAAAATTAGTTTTGACACATTTCTTCCATGCGTCAAAAAAGCCACTTGCATGCAATTCAGAGTTGGCACAAATGCGGATTCATGCAACTCTGAATAGCTCGTACATATCACTGCAACTGCACATTGGCTATGCGCACAACAAACCTCTGTATCAGGTCCCACATCCCAGCAGAGAGTAATAATCTTTTGCCCTGGGTTCCCAGCTTATGGGGGAATTATTGGAACCATCAGGACATTAGTCCTATAAAATATAATGATGGGAATCTGGTGTGTACTAACCGTGGACAGCTCATCGCATCCTGCAGGGGTGGGCAACCTGCGGCCCTCCAGGTGTTGTCAAACTACAAGTCCCAGCATGCTTTGCTTGGTATCAACTATGTCTGTGCAGTTAAAGCATGCTGGGATTTGTAGCTTGACAACACCTGGAGGGCCACAGGTTGCCCACCCCTGTGAGTAACAATCCAGACCCAGAGACTGTTCGGTTTAGAGTGGACTCCATGATGTGTATTAAATTGACTGGCACAGACCTAGCAGTGTAGACGCTTTATATAATAGCAGGGACCAATGTTTTAATGGCTAGATACCCACTTGTTGATTGCTATTGGTAATTGAAAAGAAGGGATTGCATTGTACATTGGGATCCACCTCTCACAATCCAGTTTATAGATCTCTGTTTACAATATGGCAGTAGCTGGGATTGATTTTCGCAGTGATGCAGGAATGGTAATAACCATCCAGGGCCAGTGCTAGGTCTCTGGGCATTCTATTCAGGGGCGGGCTGGAACAGGTGGCACGGTGCAAGCTGCCACCCGGGCCGCTGTGCCATTGGTGGTTCAAGGCCGCAGCAGTACATGAGCCAGTCTGATGATCGACATGTGCAGCCGTTTAAAGCACCACCTGGAGGCCATCCGGTGGTTACATTAAACGGCCGCACATGCCGATCAGCAGACCAGCTCATGTGTGACCAGCATCATCTTTCCCAACCCCTCCATTAGGCCCCACCCCTCTGCTAAGCCCTGCCCCCTTATCCAAGTCCTGCCACTCCCAACTGGAGGACAACAATCACTATGTATCTGTCAGGGGGGAATGGACAGAGCAATGTTCTGCAGATCTCTAGAGCGGTCAGTGGTGTAATGATCTGCAGTGGGGGTGTTTTGGGGGTATGCCCACTGATATAATTGAAAAGCTATAAATCCCCATTCACTACCATTACTATCTACGTTTTCATACTGCCACTTCTAGGTTTCCACTTTGACCACTGATATGCAGCATATATCCAGGGTCGTCGAGAGAGGGGGGGAGAGGTACTCTTTACCAGGGCCCGGAGCTGACAGGGGGCCCATGATTGGGTTTATTGCAGTGAGAGCTGCTCTTATTTGTAAGAAAAATAAGCCTGTAGTCCGTCACTGGACTCTGCTCAAGCATGACCTTATAGATTTATGATGTATCCTGCTTGAATATATTCCTCCCCCTGAAAGGTAAACACACATATAATGTGTAGGTCTAGTGCTTTCAGCCTTATTGGTGTACATTCAAGTGAATACAGTGTGAACACATGGATGGCAATAGCGCGTGCTGCATAGCGGCAGAACAAATAGTGCTTATTAAATATGAGAGGGGCCTCAGGAAGTTGCTGTACCGGGAAGAGGGGGCGCCAACGTTAGGCGAGATCTAGAACCAATCAATGCTCCAGTTCACATACCTCTCCACTGTCCCGATTTCAGCAGGACAGTCCCGCTTTTGGGGTCCTGTCCCACCCTTCTACCAGTTTGTCTTGATAATGGGACAAATTTATAGGTATATTTGGATTTATTTTAATTTAAATATATCATTTCCTGTGACCGTGGCGCTAAAAGAGGGCTGGTTTTAGGCTGTGGCAGATATTATATGTCCCGTCTTCAGCCCCCATCGTCACCCCCCTCGTCTATAGAGAAGGGGCAGGCGCCCTCCCAGGCGGGCTAATTATTTACATGCGTCCGGAATAGTGGGAGAATTGCATTAAAATTCGGGAGTCTCCCAGAAATTAGCCGGCATCCCTGGATTTATTGCTTTGAATTAGTAAATGAATGTGGGATCTCACAAGCATAATTCAATGTTGTTGTTATTTCTGTAATGTTAGTTTTATACAGCACAGCTTCACAGCTTCAGATACCAACTTTACCACCAGAAATCACTGTAAATAATCCCTTGTCATGTGATTCGTCGTCGCGTCATATCATTAAGAAATAATGACGTAACTGTGTATGTAATTCCCCAGCTATACTTGCATATGGCTCATAACCAAATATGATACAGAAACTACACCTCCCAGAATTCAACGCGGTACCCGTCCTCAGCTTCTCCCAGTAACCTAGGTAACAGGGACAAGATGGCGACGTGCGGTTGAACGGGGAGAGTGATAGAAGAAGGCAGCGACTGGGGGCATAAGTGTGAGTGGGCGCTTGTGTTAGTAGGACGTGGCTTATTGACATGTAATATATCTGTGGATATTGAGCGGGATGCACAGCTGGTGCTTGGCTAGCAGGTGGCGCGTATTCTGTACTTGTGTGTAGCAGAAATGTATTACAGCTATAATAGATCAGAATGGAGTGTACCCGTATGTGTAAACATGTGCATCCAGGTATGCAGTGCTGACTGTGCAGCCATCAGCAGGACAGTACTGGATAAGCACTGCTTAATCTGGATGTGTAGCCTATCATAGCAGTGCTGTGTATTTGTTGTGTTACCTGAGCATGCATTGTGTATACTGCTGATAGAGCCACTACCATAGAGTTATACCTGAGCATAGTCCTGCTTACTGCCATCATCCATAGCTGGGTTCAGTAACACTGTACAGTAGGGACTATAGATAAATCACACTGCATGGATATCCCTATCTGCTCCTTATATAATCATTTTATATCTAATGCGCTTCCTCTTGTGTCTGACGCCACAGTGATTGGAATATCAGAAGCCATACCACTTGCTTTGTGTTCATAAGGACCACCATTCAACGTGATATTCACCACTCTCTAGGTAAGTGCTTCTATATGATATCAGATCATTTGTCATTACTCCTGCAATAAATACATTCAAATACAACATATCTGTAACAAAACTAGTGAGAAGACGTGAAATGCATGTTTATTGTGTGTCTGTTGTAGTGACCTGTTATATTTCACTAGTAAATCGCTGGATTCTTTCTTTTGGTCAGCAGACGGTAAGCGTGTAAAGAGGATTTGATCCCCACTCATTGCTGGCATGAGCAACAACAGCCTTAAGTAGATTACCACGATGCTTCTGCTAGTGTATGACTGCTGCTCCCAAGGACGTTTATGTGGCTTTACATTTTTGAGTTGTTTTTTAGTATAAAAAGGCAATAAACTGAATAGTAATGTTTTACTTATTACAGTGGATATAGCAGACATATACATAGGTTATCTTTTAATACATTTTGCAAGGAACATCACCGTGGAAAGACCAGATCAGTGTTTCCCTATATAGTCCAAAGTCGTTTATTTTGCACAATGTTTAGAAATGACATAACGCAGTTTGAGTATGTAAAACGTGTGATGTGAGGTTTTAAGTAGATAACAGCCTCTTTCTTCTGTATCCAGCCAGATATGTCACTGTTCAAAGCTCGTGACTGGTGGTCGACTACACTGGGGGAGAATGAAGAGTTTGACCAAGGATGTTTGTGTGTGGCTGATATTGATAACAGTGGTTCAGGACAAGGTAAATAGAATTTGGCAGTCGCAAATGTAATGTGGTTCACTCACATATATATAAATAACAGAAATAGAAAATCACATTTATTTGATTTTACTAAATTAATAAATAAAACATGAAAATGCATCTATGTTTATGGTTTACAATAAGGACATATAGAACCACTGATTGATGTCTGCAGTTCATATTTTTTTAATGTTATTTTGGTATCATGGTTTTTTTCTGCTTTAAGACATTATTAAGCATCATTAATCACCATCCTCCTGTAAGATTCCACTTACAATAGACTATGACAGGGGTAGGCAACCTTAATCATTCAAAGAGCCATTTGGACCTGTTTTCACTAGAAAAACATTTCTCCAAAAGTAAAATTTAATATAACATTGTATGTAGAATGGCCACCGTTTCAATTGCTGTTAGACAATTTTCATCAGGGCAGCATACAAGTCAATAGTAAGACAAAAATACCTGATGAAACTTGCCTAACAGCAACACACACACACACACACACACACACAGACACACAGACACACAC
>JABWIB010001583.1:0-22104 GCA_016617825.1 Platyplectrum ornatum | reverse complement strand
GGGGTATGTTTACTAAGCAGGGAATTTGCTGGGGAATTGAAAAGTGGGGAAGTTGCCCATAGCAACCAATCAGATTCGAGCTTCATTTTACATCCTGGAGAATGTAAGCTCAAATCTGATTGGTTGCTATGGGCAACTTCCCCACTTTTCAATTCCCCAGCAAATTCCCTGCTTAGTAAATATACCCCTTAGGAAGGTTTTACATTGATTACATGAATTATTGCGCTTACCTCGCCATGGCCAAATGATGGTGTTGTTATTTCCAGTCCATTCCCCATTGCCATGCAGGTGAGGTGTCACCAGAGGGTTGCAGAGCAATGAGATGTGACCCTTATAATTATGCATATGTTTGTCATGCTTGATGATTCAGCTTTTGAGGCCTTATTAGTTATAATGTAAAAAGTTGTATGGGGTTCAGCAGTTTGGTTGAACTCACTTGCAAGGGGACATTTAATGTAATCTTAGGATAGAGTATAATACTAAGTAAGAAATTTTACTCTTAAGAATGGCCCCATGGTTCACAATATTAGCAGGAGCTAATATTGTGTGACAATGGACTGGATCTAGACTCCCTTGCGACAGGCTAGTTACACATACTGAATCCATAAATACTCCATGCAAGCCTACTGTGCATGTGTGAACATGGCAATTACACTCTCTGTGAGTTGGGCCTGTGTTTACTAAGCAAGGGGATTGCAGAGAGATTGAAAAGTGGGAATACACACTGGAGAATGTGCGCTTGAATCTGATTGGTTGCTATGGGAACATCTCCACTTTTACACTCTCCCTGTTTAGTAAATTTAGGACATGTTGACTAATTCTTGTGTGTGTTACTCCATGTGTTGTTGGAGGCAGTCAAGATCCTTGGATTATTGAACTTTAAACCCATTCCATGAACTGTGCTGTAACGCAGACGACACATGATATGTTTTTATTTATAATTCTGTTTATTTTATAAATACAAACACATTATAAAAAGACATTTGTCGTAGCAGGTTCAATTTTAGTAAAATAATGACAAGTTAACCAGATTAGGGAATCTCGCACATATAATTTAATACATGGGAAAATTGGGGTAGGGGAAGGTAGGTAGGTGATGTCTGGTATCTCGGACAGCTTTAAGGTTTTAACTTAAAAAGGCACAGATCATAACAGCAGAGCTTAACTCTACCAAAAGCATTAAAAGCTTTTTTTATGCATTTCTTTAGTTGGTAGTGTATTTATGCTGTTGTTTAAAGTGTGTGTGTGTGAATATATATATATATATGAATAGGCTAACATCAGCATTTGGTTCATAGTTGTACGCTTGCAACAACAATTATCAGAAAGCATAGAAGCATAGCTTTATAACAGACTTTATCCATCCATGAGTAACGTCATAAACTTTTGCATGTATCTTAAAACACAAAGCATTTTTGAGATACATAAACTTGTTTTTTGTACTTTTCATATCCGGAGTTATCTCACTTAGGTGTGAATGACATATATAATTGTTAATAACAACAGTAAACCATCGTTTTATTAAAATCATATGCTGACTTCTCCTACATTTACTTTCTTACTAGGACAGTCACTCATTTAGTATTTATACTTCTAACATATCTTTAAATGCATGAAGATAATATAGTGTAATTAAATTATTATATACATATCCATATATCTGTCAATATAATTAAGTAAAAACTTTAATTATACTATGACATGTTCTTGTCCAAATTATGTTCTGTATTCTTTCCTAGGGGTACAGAACTTCTTCATCTTGCAGTGCTGCATCCAAGAAAGCTATGTGTATATTCAGTCTCAGGTAAATTGTGCCCTTCTTTTACATTTAGCTAACAGTAGCTGGATATTGTATGCAAAAAATTGTCATAATTACTTCAGTCAGACAGATTCGATATCTTAAGACTATGATATGATGTTTACAATATTACTGGGGATCCTACCGCTAAAATCCTGGTTACATACCAGATTGTGGAGTTAAAACAATTATGAATTTGCCTTTTCATTAAAATAAAGAGAGTGTTTAGGTTTCTTTCCCAGAGACTTAAGGGCCAGATTCAGATCTTTAGGCATTCAAGACTTATGTTGGGTACACATCCTGAATCTGGCCCTTAATGACTTTTTTTTAGATAGGGTAGCATCCAACCATTCCATTAGGTACATATATCATAACTTCTTTCTGAAGTTGATTGTGAGTAGTGGGGTTTGTAGCATTTATATCTTCTAAAAAGAAAATATGCAAGTGCATAAACTCAGGCTTCTATGTGCTGTGTGCAGCAGCGCACACAGCACATAAAATCTCTATAGTCACATTTTAATGTAACCTACTCTGTAAGCACATTTGAAAAAATATACACATATATCAGTTGTCCCAATTAGGTTCTAGTATAGCCTCACAATGAATAAGAGTCGCAAGACCATCTTGATACATAACAGTAGTTTTCCTATTATGTACAGAGCTGTAATAATGGTTTTGCTCTTTTTTCATATAACATGTAGTAGAGTATTGATTTATATTTATTGATTGCATTTAGTTGAGTATTGATTTTTGACAAGTAAAGCAAATAACAGTGAGAGACTCAAACAAAGTACTTCATGTTTAGTGTACAGTGATTGTATGAACATGCAATTTACCAGACTGGAATTCAAATGTTATATATGTAAACTACTTGTATAAAGGTTCTATATGGACCGATATCCTAAGTATTAATCTTCAAGGAAAAAAATTGTATTGTTTATTTATTTTAACCAAAAAGTCAAGTGCAGTCTTTTAGTTTACAAGATGTGTACGAAGTCATTTTTCTGTCTCGTGTATATATAAATCATGTAATTATTGTAGTGTCCAGTAATGTATTACTTGTGTATAAAAGAGCAGTTCTTATGAAAATAATAATGGGTCTGATCCAGTTTTCCACTGGTGCTGTAAATACACAGTGACCGTGTATTTACAGTGTTGTATCATTGTGCAAACCTAACTGCTGTGTATGAAAGGTGAGGCTGCACACCCCACACGAACTGGATTCCTACCACCCGGACCCTGTCATAAAATATACACACCATAGCAGCTTGAATAGGGTCAGGGTTTGTACTTAAGGGCCTAAGTGTGGATCTAAACTGTGGGGCACCCTGCCAAACATTAACAAACAGTATAGACATTTAAATATATATTAAACAAGAGCTGTATGTGTCCAGTCTCTATTACTTGTATTTGGCCCTTGTTTGTGGGCACCCCATGGTGACTGTCCCGATATCCCTGTGGTTAATCCTGCCCTGGCTGTACTGAAGCCACCCTGCACTGTTCCAAAAAGACTTCCAGCATAGAATTCTAGACCGCGTATTTCCATGACCAGCTGGAAGACTCATTCTTGCTCAAGCTCATGTAATGGTTGGTGTCTGGATCAGGTCCAATTTGTCACAGTGATGGGTCTGCATATAAAATTGTTCAAGTCAAACTGAGAGAATTTTTGCATTTACTGTCACATTATCATGTTTACAGAAATAGCATGTCCTTACCATACGTTGTCCTGTTTGTTAATAAACATACTGTTGTACATTTCATTATTCTTTAAATATAGGTATGATGGGAAATGTAGAGCACGGGAACCAATATCAGATAAAGTTGGTGTACGAACATAATCTTCAGCACACAGCTTGCAACATGACTCATGGTCCATTTGGAGGAGTTAAAGGTAATTTGTAAATCAATTTTAAGACCTTTATTAATATGTTTCTATGCAAGTGTACAACTATTCCTTTAAGTAAATATTGAATCTAACATAATCTGAGAATACATTTAAAAGTTGTTTGTTTTACTTTGTCTCTAAAAACAAAATTAGCCCAGGCCAATAGTTATATGGTCCCCCCCCCTCTCATAACCGCATTCATGTAAACACTGGACATGCATGTGTACAGGAGTGAATGGGAAATGATGATCTCAGTATGTAAATAGGCACAGTATGTAAAACAAATACCACAAGGCCAACTTCTAATACTAAATCATGGTTGCCCACTCTTCCTGAATATCAGGTAGACTTTCTGAAGAGCGTGTGATCTTCCTGACTCACTGACGTGTTAGGCAATCTCCTTGATGCAGATGTAGGTTAAGAAGTCATTGTGGTATGATGACATAATTTAGAAAATGTGTAATTTTTATAAAGATGAAGAAGTCAATGGATCTCCTATTGCAGCCAACATCTGGTGATATGCCACTGCTCATATTCCCTTAGCAGTAAACCCAGAATTTCATGTATATGAAATGACCATACTGTCCCTTTTAATAATACCCTCTGACAACTTGTGCATGCAGGATATTCCAACTTGTCTCATATAGCTTGATGTTTTATTTTTTGTGACTGACATTTTTAGCGTTTCTATGACCAGCTGATGCATGGACTCTTATGTCTTATAATATACCAAGAAGGTTGCTCATACTGCATTGTATCTAGTATACCTTGTGAGGAAATGACACTGTTCAACAAATTATTATTTTTAATTACAATAGTTTATTTAAGTGCATTGCATAGCTGAATTCAATCAATTGTCGGAATGGCTGTAGCATGAAAGGACTTTAGGTGAAACCCAATTCAAGTTTGCAATGTTAGGTTTGTTCCGCTAAGAAGGCATACTCCTATTTAGCATGCGATTCAGAACTATTTTTGGTTTACCCTTCACCCACATGGAGAACCCTGACAAGTATGACCACCAGGTCCCTGACTTCATGTAAATTCAGGGATGCCATTTAGTGCGTCAGGGTTCAGTGAGATAGAATATATATATAAAAAAAAAAAATTCACACACTATTTAATTAATTTAATGGTCACTCAGACCAATTTAACGTGGAACAATTTATTGTACAAAATCCCAACTCCTATTATGCCCCACAAGCGGTCCCATGTAAATGCAAGGGAAATGCGGATATTTTGGGGCATTGTTCTCCATATGGGCCTAATAAAAAAGCCAACAATTAGGTCCTATTGGAGCACAGACATCCTGTACCACACTCCCATGTCCTGAATGGCCATGCCAGATTTGAAATAATTTATAGATGTCTGCACTACAATGATAATGCCCTGTGTCCCCAATTATGACCGTTTATATAAAATGAGGCCCCCTAATAGAACATTTCAATACCAAGTTTGCCCAGGCATACACCTGCCACAAGTGCCTATGAATTTGAGTCCCTGGTGCATTTCAAAGGCAGATTACAATTCCGCCAGTACCTGCCAAGTAAGCGGGCAAGATATGGCCTGAAGTATAAGCTGTGTGAGTGTGCATCAGGGTACACACTTAGATTCCGTATCTATAAAGGCAGGGACAACAAAACTGATCCCCCATTCTTGGAGTTACTGGGAAACTAACATTGTGAAAATGGCAAATTTTTTGTAAAATTTTCAAATTTTTCACAAAAAAACAGACTGTATCAACCAAAATTTACCACCAAGTTAAAGCACAAAGGGGCCGATTCAATGTTGCGTCACGCAATGTTTTCCCCCTTACACTGTGTGCGTAAGGCAGGAAAACTTGCAATTTTTAGTTTGCGGCTCATTGCTGTGCATAAAATACAGCTTATTGGCATTGTGCCTTGTGACACAACATTCACTGGTACCTCAGAAACTGAAAAGTAAGAGTACATTATCTCAGCCAGGTTATTCTAAGGATCAATCCACTTGAATCAGAAGACATATGAGCCCTTACAATGGGCACATTCGCAGAGATCAGGCAATAAAACACAGTCTAAATGCTCTATAAAAGGGTTATATGTGACAATATTGACTCTTTTAGTGGGCATACTTTCAACACATGAGCCCAAAATCATTTGTTGAAGAGTGAAATTATAAATGCTTATTTGATTGGCATGTCTTGACTAATTAATGATTATTATGATTATGAGCTAGCACTGTTTTACATCTCATTTACTGCTGTCAAAGGCCTTCTAAACAATCGGGAGCATTAAAAATTGTCTTATAACGATTTGAGAAATTTAAAAATGAGAAAACCAGAGTGACAGGATGTAAATCCACTCAGACTAAAACAACCACAAGAAAATACACCATAAATTGCAATTGGTTGAGTAAATGTGACAATCCCAGCTGGATTTTATTACAAGCATACTGGCATTGATTTTTATCCTGGGATATATAAATTTCTCAGCAAAAATTTCAGTATCGCAAGGACTATTGCACAAATATATCTTGTTTGACAAATTATGTGCTTTCATTTTTATAAAGAGTTCAACACAAATATTAACCCTATGCTGTTCTTCACTCTAACAATAACTAAAATGAGTTCACTCGTGCAACGTTTTCAGACCAAAACACATTGTCTATATTCAGTCTGTAAAGTATGTCATAGAAAACATACTTTGTGCTGCTCTTTATACTTACAACTAGGATTTTATAATTATTAACGATTGGTATATGTGAATGTAATCTTTGTGAAAGGAATAAAAAAAAAAAAGTAGATTGTCTTAGCAGTTCTATGGGGCCGATTCAATCCACCGGGATTAATGGTTGTGCGTTTCTTCACGTCTATTACAGTAGTGAAAATTTGCGTCTTTTTATACACGGCTGTATGAGCCCTGAAATAAAAGAACACATATTTTCACCCTTGCGCAAACTGTGTAAGGGGGCACAAAGTAGATTGAATCTAGCCCTATCTAGATTTTAACAGTTTACAAATAAAAATATATAAAACAAAGCAATATATTGCAAATTACTATTAAGGACAGGTGCTAAATATTTACTTTTAGTATTTTTTTTTTAGTAAGTTGGTCTTCTTTTGTGCCGCTGCAATCTCAATAAGCCCCTTGGAGTGGTGGTTTTATGATGTGGGTTACTGGACCTTTTTATTTGGTATTAAATCATTTTGATACCAGAACTACTTCTCATATATTAGTTTTATATAACATGTTAAAAAAGACAAAAATACATAAAACTCATAGTATAGTATGTTAGTTTTTCAATATTTATTGTTCTGTTATGGTTCTTAAGTGTGCAGACTGCCATCATTGGAAAGATATACGTTTTAAATCCTGGAAGTAGCTTATTAAATACATGTGCCGTATCATCAATCCATAGGTTGATGTGCAGGGGAAGCATTCAAATTTTATAATATGGTTTGGGCTGTGGACTTTTCCGCACAGATCTTTTCCGGAGGAGGGCACTGAAAAAATGGGATTTTATTATCATTATCAAATGTATAAATGTTTAGTATTTATAAATCTTAAATAAAATATTCTTTTACAAACATGATTTGTAAACATGATTTAAACATGATTTAAAAACAATTTTTTAATTTACGCAGGAAAATATATGTATATCTGCATTTAATAAGGTATATTAGTGCTACAAATGTAATATAGTCATTCATATGTTGTAATATTCTGTGACTTAAACAGATACATCATTTACAGTATGTTGAAAAGCAATGTGGTACTTTTCTTTTATAGCCACTAGATGGCTCTACAGCTTCATTTTGCTACATTTCCAAAATACTGAAGCATGAAAATATTTGTGTGATACATTGTCAGAGGAGTTAATATTAATGTAAATAAGTTCATCAATGTACTTTTAATGTGATCACTTATCAAAATGTGTAATAACAAATAAATAAGCAATAGTAATATATATAGCAATTAATGTACCATATAGTGAATAGAAAGACAATAGTTTAAACTTAAGTCTATTGTTCTGTATTTGTGTAGTCTTTATTTAGTGGCTGGATCAGTGCTTGAAGTGAGCCGGTATACAACGGTATGGTATACCACCACTTTTCTGGTCATAGTCTTCTATGGTTTAGAGCCTGTCTACTCTAGACCATAGGTGTTGGAACAGGGGGGCCGAACCCCCTCCCCATCCCCCAATTTGAAGGGGACGTTGTAATACTGGTGAGGCTAACACTAGCCTCCCCAGTGTTAGATAGTCCGACACCCTGCTCCAGACCCACAGTTTTGTGAAATACTGTTTTGTATTTTCTCCTGCAACTGTGTCTGACTTCGTTCCCGTGGATAATCGCCAGAGACAAATGGGGTGATTTTCCCTAGGGAAAATCACGATGTTCCAGGCCATCCACGGGAACGATGTCGTTCCCATATTGGCCTATGGGGATAAAAAAAAAAATACGCTAAAAAAAGGAAATAAAATAAATTAAAATAAACTCACCCGTCTGATGTCTTCGCTGGGGTGTTACAACGTCACTCGGGAAATCCGATTGATCACGGCGAGCTATTGTTTAGGTTTTCCGGCGTTTAGTCGCCGTTGGGAGCTTTCGGCCCGTGGATGCCACCTTTAAAGTGATTGCTGTACAGGCTATACCACCAACTTTCACTATCTTTGCTTCTGACTCTTGTAGCAGGTTGCAAGATAGTAATGTGGAGAAGAACTACTGTAGCTTGAACCAATTTATTTTAATGTTTTTTTTATTTAACCAAGCAGAGAACTGGAAGGAAGATCATGTATAATAGTAACAGAAATTATATGCTTGTGGGTGTGAAGTAACTTTGTAGGTTTACAGAGCCAAGAGCTTAAAGTATTGGAGGAACACTGGTATGTAATAAAATGGAGCTGTGAGAAACAGAATAATGAGTACTAATCAATGGCAGGAGAACAAAGTTTAAAGTAATAAGTCAGTGGCCATAATGAATAGAACAGCCAGTCCAGTAGGAGTTGGCAAGACATGATGTTATTCTGAGTCAATTTGGATGCAAGTGTTATTTCCATAATCAATAAGTGTTTAAATCACTCAAGATGATGGGGTGGGATTCAAGTATTATAATAGCCTAAAAATGTGTATGTGACTGAAAATACATTGGTGTGATATAGATCACAGCAACCCTCAATCTCCAGATAGCATACAAAATAATCCAGAATGATAGCACTTTGAATGTGTATCATTTTAAAAAGAGGTATGTAATCCTACTCTCCAGACCTAAAGGTCTCAATGCTAAAACACTACTACTGGAAGTTTGATTAGGAGCAATTTTAGAGGAACCTGTTATAAACAGAACTTCTACTAATTCAAAATGACTGGATTGAATCTTGTCAGAAGTCATGCCTGATTTCAGTAGTAAGTTGGGTTGGATAGATTTGAAAAAATCGTATGTACTGGCAACTAACTAGTGAAGATAATAGTGAAGAAAATGTAAATGGTTTTTATGAATAATTATTAGAGGGGAATGAAAAAGAAAAGCCACAATATTGAAAAACATGTGATGCAGTAGTATAAAGTTTTCTAACACTTAGACTTCTGCAAAATGGGTTTCCATTCTGGAATACCATTCGACAGATGCAGCATTGAGTAATGGAGCGTTTCCCATCAATGGTTTAAGGAGCGTACGTGAGGTATGCATGGTGGGATGGGCAGAGATTATAGACTGCACAGAAAGGGCTTTCTTTAGCCAACACACCATTGCCATTTTAAGTGGAGATTTCTCTGCAATATGATATTGAAACTCTGCTGATGCTGCGACCAGGATGTGTGGTCCTCCATGAGCATATCCTAATGTATACACCTGCATCGGTTGTCTACATCTGGATATGGTCCTACATGAGCAGATTGCTAAACTTTTTAAAAATTTGGTACTCACATATTGCCACCAGCATTGAATTTTCCTCAAGACTTTTAATAGTGAAGCTTTGGTGTATTTACCAGATGAATTGTTCTAGATTCCACTCTTCATCAACCCTTTTATGTGCACTTTGAAGGGCGTCTTGTGAAAATCACAACATAAGGAAATGGGGAGCAGTTTGGATGATTAGTTCACTGTCATTGATAATTATCAACATGAAAAGGAAAAATGCTGAACTATATTCCTTGAAAACTTTTTGTACATCTATGTCACATTTAGATTTCTAGAACTGTGCTTTTCTCCAAATCTTTTAAGATTCTCCAGCAGAAAACATACTAGAAATCTAGGCAGACCTTTCGAAGTCTTGGATTCTACCAAATCCAAACTTATTTGCTATCCACACTTAAAATGTGTAACATTGGGTTGGAAATGTATTTTCAAATCACATGCTATTTTATATTTTACAGTCAAAAAAAAGTTGTGAATTCATATTTGTATGTCTTTATCATGAGCTGATATGCATGAAAATACCTAACGTGAAAGTTGTAGCAGCTTTTAATGAACTTTGAAATGTAAATCTTTCGAGTAATCCATGCTGGTTTCTGTGATCCCCCAGGATTCAATGTCCATGTCACAAAGATTTAAGGATGAATAAACATAGTTCCTCTTGTGCCTTTTATGCAGTAGTAGAAATACATTTCTGAAATAGAGTTTAAGGAAAGTGTGATAGTAATTAATCTTGTGTTGCCAATGCATAACATACATGGAAAATGGTTCTCATTTGCTACCTGATCAGCTTAGACTTCTCATCTTTGAAATGTAGGCGTTTGGGACCAGAGGTATGAGTGACTAGGTGTTTCCATTGGCATGTGCGTAACTTGAGATCCCTGCCTCTTGAGCACATTGTTACCAAAATTGTCTGTAAGTCCCAAAAGCGCTGAGAAGCTGTCTTTTTATATCATATAATAGTCTGTCGGAAAAGCAGTAACAACAGAAGGTCAGAATAGGAAGTGAAAACAAGAGGAAGTAGAAAACCAAGACAGTACAAAGGACAGGAAAGAGACTAGCAATCTGACTGGATTCCTTTTCCTTTCATTGCAAGCTTTGCCGTGAGGGAAATTGTGGGGAGCATTACAACAAAGAGTGTGTTATATAGAGGGCTTTTTTTAGTTTACAATGAAACATAACATATGTGTAAACCATACAGCCTTGTAACAGGAGACCTTATAATAAGACAGGACTGTACTTAACTTTTCCACAATTCTGCAAGAAACCGTTTTATTAGGTGCTAGGAAAAAAAAATTATCAGCTGGGTTGTATGCTTGAAGGTTAAATGGTTCTTATTGCCATGTTTTCAATTCAGTCCTCTTAAATCTTGGCTGCAGTTTATCAGTGACTTCTATTAAAGAATGGTTTTTAACTATTGCATTTCAGTCACCCTTATTATGTAGGTTATTTTTCTTTACTAAATTGTTGAAATGTATTATTTAACTTATTTGATTTAAGTAAACAATTCAGTGCAATAAAAAAAATCTTAAAAATACTTAGAAGTGCTTAAAGAGCAGTATTCATCTAGTGTACAATATCTATGGTTTTACACATACAAACGTACTGTAACCCATAGCACAACATTGCACATGGGGTATTTATTTTTTTTATTTCTTAGGGGCCCGATTCAATCCCCCTTCGTGCGAAGTTTTTCGTGGTTTTTCATTCACGTGGTTTTTCATTCACGGCTCATTGAGCCGCGTATAAAAATTTGTGAGATTCTACTACCGTAAGAGGCGGGGAAAAAACACACTTCATGCTTTTTCCCCGTCTTCGCACGGGATTCAATTGCTTCTGAATGTCCATTTAGATACTATTACTTTTTCACTGTTTTCTACAGTGCAGAAATGTAGCATTTCTTAGTGTAATAGGCTGTGGCTTATAGCTTACCTTCCAGCTGTCCTGGTTCCAGTGGGACTGTACCGATTTTTGGTCACTGCTTCTCTGTCCCATCTGTCTACCAGTTTATCCAGACATGCAGACTAAATGGGTGGTTCTAGGGGTTATTTTTTAATTGCAATTTTAATTTTATCCTGTTGGCGTGGCAAAAAGGGTGAAGTTTTAGCAGGAGTAGGGGAAGTCTTGGCATGGTTTAGGGCAGGGGTAGGCAACCTGCGGCTCTCCAGATGTTGTCAAACTACATATCCCAGCATGCTTTGTGGTACCAACTGTCGAACCAGTTAAAGCATGCTGGGATTTGGGATTTTGCCTAGCCCTCGTTTAGGGGGAGCTGGGGAGAGGTTTGTGTAGAGCAGGGGGGACCTTTTTTCGTCCTCTCAAATGTTAGGAGGTATGCTCTTAAGAAAAAATTTGTCAGCATTAAGTCTCCTCCAGACTTTGCATCACTGTCAAAAAGCATGTTTTCAAAACTTTGAAGTGTGGTTATGCCTCCTTGTGGGCAACATTTGCAGATGAATAGCATTAGCCCACCCCCTTCTGTATGTGTGTTTCACTCTCTTCTTTGGATAATAAGTTATGTAAGGGCTGTTTTATTTTACATACCTCCCACCATACATATTTTACATACCTCCCACCTCTGAATACACATTGCCCTGACGAAGGATACTGCTATCAGAACCATAGTACTAATAGCTTTTAATGTGCACATGCACATTTTAAATTTTATTAGAAGTTCTGTATCTAAACCTAAACTATTTATGTACTGTGTAGCCCACTTAAGAAGATATCACATACAGTATGGGTGTACATATGTCCAGTTTTTCAGCTTTAGTCTTAAATAGCAGCGTCCACCTCGATGGGCTATGCCGTCTCCAAGTCGTCATCCTGATCGTATTGTAAACACAGTACCTCGTGCTCCTGCGGTTAGTTGATGATATTCTTTTGTAGCAAAGCTCACTGAAGCAATTTTGTTGCCACTGATTGTAAATCTGCCCTTCCCTCTCTGCAATGCGTTTCGTGTTATCCACACTTCATCAAGCAGCAGCTGTAATTTGATCAAAGTTGCTCTTATTTAAATAAACAGGTTTTAATTGGCGATTCATATCAGCTGTTCGCCTCTAGAAAAGACTAAAAGAGCTGACATTGTAGTCATTTACAATACAAAGAATGTAAATAACATCTGATAATTTCTAATTATGCAACCTATATTTACCACTTGCTTAAACATATAGAAATTACATCAGTAAAACATGAATTAATAAATAGACATATGTAATCAAAGAAATATGTCATCAAAGTACTAAGTCTTGCACTCAGTTGCCTCACCACTATATGCTATACTTAAAATGAACAAAGTATAATTTTGTGCACAGAAACTTTGTATCTAGAACCCTGGCACCACTTTTCAAGCATAACTGGTTTATTAAACAGATGTACGCAAGTATTATAAGAGTAATGTGCTGAATAAGAAAAACTAAACAGCCAAGATGAGTTGTTTTTATGATTGTGTTGGAGAAATTACAAAAAATGTAAATTGTGTGGTTTTGTTTGGTTTGTATCCCAAAATAACTTTGACTTGCAAAATGACGTTCAACAGCAGTACTTGTTCACAAACTCATGCTAGAATAACAAATTCAGTAATAGTAAGTGCCTTTCATATAACAGCACTTATGTTGCTACTGTCTTCTTCTCCTTGCATTCAGTCCATCAATTTCAACCTATATTAAATATACAAGAGCTCCCTCCTGACCAGGGTAATTTTTTTAACCCTTGATACCCTTTCCTCTAAAAATTTATCTAACCCCTTCTTAAACACATCTGTTGAACCTGCCATCACAACCTTCTCTTGCAATAAATTCCACATCCTCACTGCCCTTACTGTAAAGAAGCCATTCCTCTGCTGCTTGTGAAACTTCCTTTCTTCTAATCTTAGCGGGTGACCACGTGTCCTCTGTACGGTTCGATGGGTAAAGAGTTCATGTGAAAGCTCTATATACTGACCCCTAATGTATTTATAGATGGTAATCATATCACCTCTTAGACGCCTCTTTTCTAAAGTAAACATGCCTAAACTTGCTAGCCGTTCCTCATAACTCAGTGACTCTACACCCCTTATCAGTTTTGTTGCCCTTCTCTGAACCCGTTCCAGTTCTGCAATGTCCTTTTTATGGAGGGGTGCCCAGAACTGTACCCCGTATTCTAGATGAGTCCTTACCAATGATTTATAGAGTGGTAAAATTACACAGTTGTCCAGTGCATCTATGCCCCTTTTATACATTCTAATACCTTATTGGCCCTTGCTGCTGCTGATTGACATTGTGTCCTATTGCTAAGTCTATTGTCTATCTGCTAAAATAGTGACTTTCCTCTCTAAGCCATCCCCATGATCATTTATAAATGAAAGGAGTGGATCCAGAATGGAGCCCTGCGGTACGTCGCTTAAAACTTTCGACCAATCAGAAAACATTCCATTTATTACCACCCTCTATTCCTTATTCTCCAACCAATTCTTGACCCAAGTACAAAAGTTAGTTGCTAGACCCAGTCTAATTAATTTGTGGACCAACCTCTTGTGTGGTACTAAGTACACCTCATCTACCGCATTACGATTATCTAAGTTCAAACTCACTTTTTCATAGAAGCTAATATTAGTTTGACAAGACCTATCTCTCGTAAATCCATGCTGATTCCCAGTAATTATCTTATTGACCACCAAGTAATCCTGAATATTATCCCTTATGCCTTCCAGTATTTTCCCCACTATTAATGTCAGGCTTACAGGTTTATAATTCCCTGGTTTTGATATAATTCCCTTTTTAAATAATGGCACCAAATCTGCTATTAGGCAATCATTTGGTACTAAACCTGATGTAATTGAACATGTAACATGGTATTGTTATAAAACCTATACAGTTTTAATTTTTTGGAAATAGTTATTTTAAGATATGAATCAAACATTTTGCCGTGGTGATCAAGAATGGCTTGATTTTTAGAAAGCAGGACATTTATAGGTGAACATAAACCTATATTACAAAAAGATCTAAATGTTGAAATGTCTCAGTACAGGCCTGTATTGTTTATGATCTGTTGGGATTACAATTGATCTGTTGAGAGTTATAATTGGTTTTCTAGGAATCTATGCAAAAACTTGTCCTCTGTTAAGCTGTCCACAAACTATAGGAATTATTACTCCGATCATCAAACTATCGCTGCCTTATGTGGGATTTCTCAAACAATGACCAAGCAGCTAATGATCTGATCATTCAGAAATTCTGACTGTTATTTGGACCCAAAATATGTTAATTTTTTTCAAGTACCTGGAGTTAATTGACATGTATACTTAACATTCATTGGCTTTTCAACAGCCAGTCAGTGTGTGTCTGCTGCAGCTCTGCCTTCTGTATTTGGTTTAGTTATTTTTTTTGTTGTTGCAGCCAGCCAATAGATTAGCTGCATGTGTCTCCTGTCGAGATTGTCAGAAGACTCAGCAAATCAGAGCAAAAACTGTAGTCAACCAATCATAAAATTGTGCGAGTTTATAGCGTAATATGTATGGACACAAACTGGGTTCTGATCGTGTGTGCTGTTTTAGAATACTCTGATTTCATTTTTGAATGAATGTTGTTAAAAGGGTTAAGTACTTTTCACTTGTAATAGGAGTTCACTACATTAGCACCAGCTCCCTTGGTTTCCATATCTTTTATATCTTTGCCTTCAATAACATTTGATTCTCCCAGTGGCAGAGATGTGATTAATGTTAAGCTTTTCTACCTTTTGATATGTGTTCATTTGTAATTGATAAAACCTGGGTGAAATGCCTACCTGTCAGTAAAAATAAAATCGGGAGAGAGATTTTACTTCAATGCCTTTTAGGCACTTTGCCAATACTACTGCCAGCCTTATGGTTTTCAGTAAGTTACATGTTGTAGTTAACTTGATTATTCTATCTGATGTCTGAACTATTTATTTCAATATTTCTTCAGTTTAATGGAGTGATTTGGGTGGAGGGCCCTGTCATTGCGCCAGATTTAAATAGGGTTTACATCTATTACTCATGGTCTGGCTTTTATGGTCAGTGAGTCATGTTGCCAAAGGCTGAGGTGGTCGGTGCCACGAGAAAACTGTATTTTATACCATACGTTGCTGTGTTAGACTGTGGGGTTTGGCACATTGCCACTGTTCCTGATAAGCTTCTATTTGGTAGTCCTCCAGGTATTTGCTGTTTCATTTCTATGTTTTTTTATTTCGGAAAGGGCTAGCTTTTTCAGGTGCTTCTATTTCATCTAATATAAAATTTAGCTGCGTTAATTTGTGACACATTCATGGAAAACATTGTTCAGTGGTTTCCAGTGTATGTTGTCACCGTTACCAAGTGACCATTCTGGACTATGACTTTTGAGCTTGGCACCCCCACTTGTGCCAGAAGAATTCCATTTGACATATTCCTTGCCTGGAGAGCACTGGCTCTTGTCTTTCCTCAATCATTTTTTTTTTATCAATTCTCAGTACAACTTCTGCTTCCAAGTGTTACATTGAGCACATTGTCTAGACCTGTACCTTCTTATCAATCACCAGATCCCAATCCCAATCGGCTCGGTTAACTTCTTGGCTGAGCAAGGTTACTGGACATTGTGTGTTTGATTTGGTTTCATGGTTTTCCTGCTTTTTTGTGTCCTAGTCTCTCGCTACCTTTCTCCATGTGCTTATGTTTCCAACTAACCTTGTTCAGGGTATTGCTATCCTGCTGTCTGTTTGTATTTTTTACTATTCTGTTTTCCATGTATGCTGATTGATTTATGTATTTGCATTCAACAAAGTATCCTTTGGTAGCCTCGACATGTCTTGTCTGTTTATGTTTGTTACTTTTTCCTGCTTACTGTAGGCTACATCTTCACTTTTCCATTCCTGCAGTTTAGTAAATCTAGCCCCAGCTCCCAGTCAGACTTCGTGCCCGTGGAATGTGGCTTGTCCTCTGTAAAGCTGTCCACACACTAGAGGAATTATTGCTCCGATCATTAAATTATCGTTGCCTTGTGTGGGATTTTAAGCAGCCAATGATCTGCAAATTTATTTCAAGTGTCTGGAGTTAAATGGCATGTATACTTACCTTTCATGGTCTTTTCATGCAGCCAGTCAGTGTGTGACTGCTGCAGCGCTGTCTTCCGTGTTCGTTTTTTTGCTGCCAGCCAATATATTAGCTGCATGTGTCTCCTGTTGAGATTGGCAGAAGACTCAGCCAATACAGACAGCACGATAGCAATACCCTGAACAAGGTTAGTTGGAAACATAAGCACATGGAGAAAGGTAGCACTTCATTCTGCTTGCTATTTGGATGCTTGCTAATTGTTCCAGGAGCAACTTCTTTCCTTATAAACAACTGCAATTGTTACTACTTAATGTCAGATGCATTATACAGAATGGCAGACCTTTTTTAGTGAATGCAAAGTAAATACAAATAGGCAAGTAGGAAACATGCTGATAAAACACTTAATTAAATGTAGATCTATTAGATCTCACTAGATCACAAAGTTCTAGTGAAAAATCTGTATATAATCTGGAAATAATGTTGTTGAAGTGTAAAATTCAGCATTATAATTGCCATTTTTATATGCGCCGATAGTATAAACAATTTTTCCTGGATGATAATCCCACATCCATTATTATTATAGCAAGTAGGTATTATAAGCTGGTGACCGTATGAAGTTGTATATGCAATTGCAGACAATTGTTGCCATAGCTTTCTAAGTTGTGATTGTGTAGTTTGGTAGAGATTTCTTGAACCTCTTCCTTATCTGGTACACATTATCGCTTCATATGGACCGCCAAATATATGTTTAATTTGTCATTTTTATTGATTTATTATGTTTTATTTAACAAAATTGTAAATGGACTAGTCCCCCCCCCCCTTATTAATCTTTCCCTCACCTCCCATCCCTCTACTCTCCCCCACTCCTTTTTTCTGTCGAATATTTTTTATTAAAAACCGTATGCAGAGATATCAGAAATATCAAGGGACAATAATCACATGTATGAGAATGTAGCGTCAAAACAAAATAAACAATTACAAATAAGCGATATAGCTACAAGAGAAACCTCAGTGAGAGTATCTGAAAGACAAATGAAGGAAGAGGAAACATAAAAGGAGGGAGGGAGGGGGGTGGGGTTGGAGACACAGAGACTAATAATAAGACATTTGTTATTACACAAAATAAATGGCAATATATAAAAAAGAAAATATGCAATTGGCAATCCACATTTGTTATTACACAAAATAAATGGCAATATATAAAAAAGAAAATTTGCAATTGGCAATCCACATGAAGGTAACCGACTGGTAAGGAAGGCGATCTCCTAAGGAGTGAACTAGAAAATATTAGGAATATAATCTATATGCAATAACTTGAACAGCAAAACTGGATCAAGTATGTATGAGAGAATTGTAGAGAGCGAAAGATTAAATTTCCAGCCAGGGTAACCATTAGCGTTTGTACTTATTATGAGAAGGAACATCTGAGTGGATATCATCCGTACCTCGATAGAAATCAATTTTAGTCAACCATTGTTGGGAGATGATGAGCCAGAAGAGAGGAGAGTCTTTTTCACCTATTATACTCTTGGAAATGGTTAGAACTGAAGTCCAGAAGCTCTGAATGAAAGGGCACGACCATTAAATATGGAATATAGAGCCCGCTGAACCCTGGCACCCCTAGCATGTATCGGGAACCGCTAGATACATTTTGTGTACCACACCACTGCACACTGTACCGCACCACCTCAAGAGTAGTTTAGATGCTGTTTTGTAATCTCCAGATTAGGAGAACCAATAGATGAGTTCTGAAAGATTTTTGTCCACTGAGTCTCATCAAGAACATGCCCGAGGTCTCGTTCCCAGGCCTTGAAAAAGGGAGGAGGTGAGGGAAAGAGGTCTGCAAGAAGCATCTTATAAATATGGGAAATAATATTCTTAGGGGGTTTGGACCCTCTGCACATGTTCTACAGAGTAGAGACAAAATCCACTTTTACTCTGAGGACATTCCATTCTCTCCTATTAAGAGAAGAGTATGCTCAGATGCTGTACGTGCCTCCTGGGGTAGCTGTGTCACGGACTTCCGGTGCGATCTTGCCGCTGAAAGGTAAGCATGCTCCTGCTGTACGCGTCCCCTGTGACCGCTATAACACAGATCTCCAGCGTGTCTTTGCTGTTGAGAAACCAGCTACGCTGAATATTGCGGAGCAGCTGAGAGTGACATAGTCCTCAGGTCCGACACATGCCCCCAGACCAGACGCTGATATATAGTGAAACCAGCCATGTGGAATATCGCAGAGTAGCCTTTTTTCTTACAATTTCAGATATACTCCTATTCTATATTATAACTGCCTGGTATAAAGACTGTGAAGCCTCCTATGCATTAACATTGCAACCTAGATTGTGGAATCACTATTCTGGCTTATACCTGAATGGGTTCATGAAATTCAATAAGATGTTTTATGTCTGCTTTTGATTTCTAATAAATTACTGTATGTTTTATCTTTGTTTCAGCCGATGCATTTTTAAGATCACGTGATTTATTCACTTTTTTCTAAATATTAGGTTAATTATTATTTAACTGTGCACACTACAAAAAGTTTCTGTTGATTGCAATTCTATAGCATTTTTGGTAACCGAGGTATGGGCAGTCACCCTCAGTAGTGCTGCTGCGGTCTCATAGTCGAGCTTATAGATTTTTTTTCCCTTGTGTTTTCTTGAGGGAGAATTTGTTTCTGCTAATTCCTGTTCTGTAAATGGGCTCTCCAAAGAAGCAGAGTCTGCGACACATAGCGATAGAAAACGTATTCTCTGGAGATATTCTCTTACACATGTCTTTCGCTGCAGCAGGTCAGGAGGAGATAGGGGATCTGTCAAGTTTTAAAGCCTCCAGTAGTATGAATGTAAAGCAGATGCAATGTCTTCAGTAACATGGCACAGTTTCCCAGCCTAGTCCCGAATAGATGGAATATAGTGCATTAGCCAATAGTCTCCCAGGCTTGTTGCCCCGTCTAAAGAATTTGTGTCGACACTAATGGTAAGATAGCTCAATTTTGAGGTTAAGGAGGTCAGTCAGTGAAGTACAGGCCTGAGTGAGTTCAGTGAGCAGGTCTCTAGACAAAGTAGCCTTGTGTTGGATTTCTAGATCTCTGGGCAGCCTGAGCGCATTTATCTTTGGAACCCAACTGAATTATGCATCTACATAGAACACACTAGTGAGCTTCCCAAAGTGTGGGGGCTGAAACATCAAGTTCTATTTCAAGCTAATGCTACCATCCTTCAGTTTTGCCCTCACCCTTGCCAAACAGTCTTTTTTTCAAATCTTTCATCCTGTATCAGTTTTCTCTCCCCTGCCTACTTTTTTCACCTTGGTCTCGCCCTCTCTTCACTCACTTGCATCTTCCCACCACCTCAACTTACCCCCCTCCACTCCTACTTCAAGCACGCTCTGGTATCTCCCATTATTAAAAATACAAACCTTGACCTCCAGTCCACCCTCCACTCCTCTTTTCATATTTTAGCCTTTGCACCCTACTTTTCTCTCTCTACAATACCTCACTTGACCTCACTATTCTGTACTGTTCACCTCATCCCATTTAACATGTTAGCTCACACTAGGAGGGCCCTCCATTCTCCTATCATGACCCTCTACCAGGCCCTTATAACTCTTCTGAAATTCTTCTCTTCTGAACATTTCTTAAATAACACTTTTTCCTTTATTATATGGCTATTTTTATTTCTTATATTCCATTTTCTTTTCCATTTTGCACTTTATTATGTTTTAATATAATTATTATATTACTACATTGTACCCTCATGTTCTTTACTGTTTTCCTGTGCTGTGGATTCTAATAATAATAATACAAATTTTGAGTGTCACAATTGACTATTTATTAGATGCATGCCTATATTATATATAAGTCCTTAAACCATTGTTGACCAGGCAAAGGTCACTGAAACTGGCTGCTGGTCCCACTGCTGGCAACCAGCTGTAACAGGATGAACCGTGTACTGGGAGCCATTTTTTCACTTATCATGTAATATGCAGAGAGTGTTCTTCCCCTTTCTACTGCTGTAGTTGAATCTCTAGGTAATTGGTAGCAGAGCTCTAGTTCAGGTCCAGATTTTCTGTGTTGCTCTGTACTGCTAAACTCACAACAGTTTCATTATCATATATATACTGTATTTTCAGTTAAGTTTAATTGTTTGAGTATGTTTTTAAAATATTGTTATGTGGCCTTTTTGTTGTAGTTATATATGGTATTAGATTGAGATGTATCAACTTATAAATATATACACAGAAATATAAATCTGAGGATTGACCAAATTATTGCAATATAAAGTGGACCATGGTTTAGAGAAAGCATTTGAAGTATGTCTATCTTTATTGTGTGGATGTGTGTGTTATCTCTGTTATGTCAGTAATATTGTTTTAAAGCTAAATATGTTACAGTCAGTATTTCTTGTTTAACCTTATTGTTCTATCATTATAAATGCTCTTGTTCCCTTACAGGTCGGGATTTGATTTGTATTCAGTCAATGGATGGGATGCTCATGTTTTTTGAACAGGAAAGCTATGCATTTGGCCGATACCTGCCAGGTTTTCTTATCCCTGGTCCTTTAAGATACAGTCCCAGAACTGACTCATTTATTACAGTCTCTTCTTGTCGACAGGTCGAAAGCTACAAGTGAGTAATAACTAGATGAAAAAAAAAGGTTTTGTAGCCAGATTAACTTCATACATTCATTAAATGTAAAAGAGACTTGCATTAAATCTATAAGGCTAATTTTTTTTTCAACTTTTTGTTGCTATTGTTCATGTATATACACCAGTGGGAAAGAAAATGTTTACATCTACTAGTCCTGTGTGTTTCAGGTGTATGAAGCATTTTGATTTTTACAGTGGTCAAAGAATAAAAGCATAACTATGGACCAGATCCAGACTTCAGCATTACCATTTAGCATTCATCTCTCTCTCTCTCTCTCTCTCTCTCTCTCTCTCTCTCTCTCTCTCTCTCTCTCTCTCTCTCTCTCTCTCTATGTATATAGCAAATTTGGAAGGTTGAGCACCACAGAAGTTCACACAGTTGGAGTGCACAGCCGGATTGGGCATCTACATACACACACACACATTACACATTTAGGTATATATATATATATATATATATATTTATATATATACACACACATTACACATTTAGGTATTTATGTTTTAGATGCAATTGGCCCTTTGTTTAAAGCAACCATTAACATTAGATTCTCTGATAGAGCTTGGTACACCAATCGATAGGAGCATCTTTATGCAAAATGTTTATCTCTTACAAACATTATTTCTTCCTCCCCTCCATGGCAGCGCTACGAACGGGTATGTCCTCCCTGATTGGTGCTCGTCAGGAAAGGAAAGAAGACTCCTCCGTATATAATCTCCTCCTCCCTGCATTCAGTGTCTTCTTTCCTTTCCTNTGGTGCTGGTCGTGTGTGCAGAGCTCCCCCTCACCTGAAGTCTCCAGCGTAGCCCTCTGCCGGCGCCGTTCCGGGTATGGCTTCCTGGGCTGGCTGCCGCGTG